>VCHN02000014.1:138478637-138630960 GCA_007115665.2 Sequoiadendron giganteum | reverse complement strand
TAAACCCTAATCCCTCAACCCCTATACCCTCTTAATACCTCAAACCCTCAACCCTTAAACCCTAATCCCTCAACCCCTCAACCCTCTTAATCCTTCAACCCCTCAACCTTCAACCCTTAAACCCTAATCCCTCAACCTTTAAACCCTAATCCCTCAACCCCTATACCCTCTTAATCCCTCAACCCTCAAACCTTAACCCTTATACCCTAATCCATCAACCCCCATACCCTCTTAATCCCTCAACCCTCAACCCTTAATCCCTAAACCCTCTACTTGAGAGAGAGAGAGGGAGAGGTGGTGGGAGGGACATACTTGAGAGGGAGAGGGAGAGGGAGAGGGAGAGGGAGAGGGAGTGAGAGAGGGAGGGAGTGGAAGAGAGATAGAGGGAGAAACTGTGAGAGGGAGAGGGGGTAGGAGGGGGAGACTTGACAAAGAGAGAGAGGAAGATGGGGTAGGACGAAGATACTTGAGAGAGAGAAAGAGGGAGAAAGGGTGGGAGGGAGATACCTGAGAGAGAGGGAGAGAGATAAAGTGGGAGAGAGATAGAGGGAGTGAGAGAGAGGGAGAGAGACAAAGTGGGAGAGAGATAGAGGGAGTGAGAGAGATAGATTGGGAGAGAGAGAGAGAGGGTGGGATAGAGAGAGAGGGAGAGACATAGAGAGAGAGAGGGGTGGGAGGGAGAAACCTAAGAGAGACAGAGAGAGAGAAAGGGTGGGAGGGAGACACCCAAGAGAGAAGGAGAGGGAGACAAAGTGGGAGAGAGGGGGTGGGAAGGAGAGACCTAAGAGAGTAGTAGAGAGAGGGAGTGGGAGATAGAGGGATGGGAGAGATACAAGGAGTGAGAGAGAGAGACTTGAGAGAGGAGAGAGGTGTGGAGGAGAGGGAGTACTCTGATAGAGGGAGGAGAGAGAGAGAGAGTTGCTGTGGAGATAACCTAAGATAGAGGAGAGAGAGAGATGGGGGGTGGAGGCAGACAGATAGAGGAGGAGAGAGAGATTGAGAGGATGTGGGAAAGAGATAGAGGGAGTGAGTGAGAGAGACAAAGAGAGGCTTGAAAGAGGGAGAGGGGATAGAAGGGAGAGAATTGAGAGACAAAGAGGGAGGGAGAGTGGGTGGGAGGGAGAGAACTGAGAGAGAGAGAGGGAGAGAGATTGGGAGAGAGATAGAGGGCATGAGAGGGAGAGGTGGTGGGAGGGAGATACTTGAGAGAGATGGAGAGGTAGAGGGAGAGAGATAGAGGGAGTAAGATAGGAAGGGAGTGGAAGAGAGATAGAGGGAGTGACTGTGAGAGGGAGAGGGGGTAGGAGGGGGAGACTTGAAAAAGAGAGAGAGAGAGAGGGGGTAGGACAAAGATACTTGAGAGAGAGAGAGGGAGAGGGGGTGGAAGGGAGAGACCTGAGAGAGAGGGAGAGAGACAAAGTGGGAGAGAATGAGAGAGGGAGTGGGGGAGAGAGAGGGAGTGTATGCGAGAGAGAGGGAGAGAGAGAAGGGTGAGATGGAGAGAGAGAGAGAGGGAATGGGAGAGAGATAGAGGGAGTGAGTGACATACCTAAGAGAGGGAGATGGAGTGAGAGAGACAAAAATACCAAAGAGGGAGAGAGAGAGGGAGAGTGAGAAAGGGGGTTGGAGTAAGATAGATTTATTTAGGTACCTATGTGGGAGGGAAAGAGACCTGAGAGAGGGGATTGGACTGAGAGAGTAGTCTAGGTCGCATGGGAGGGAGTGAGACCTGAGATATAGAGACTTCAGAGGGATAAAGCGTTATCTAGTTACGGTAACGAGTTAGAGAAGGTATGAAAGGTAAAACCTCAACTATCCATCTACGATCATAAACTGTGCACTCTAAGCATTATCAAAGTTGTTGACCAAAGAGGGGAAATTTTGGTTTTGTGCAAAGCAGGCCATTTGGCGCTCACTAAATGGCCTACTTTGGACGTGTTAATTAACAAGATTTACCAAATTTCCTCATATTTTCGTCTGTGCTCCCCATCTCATTTGCACGTCTTTCAATGCAAGTTTATAAAAAAACTGTGATGTGTTAACGTCTCTCTTAGCTATCTAAATATATAATTATTTTTTCATTTTTATTTAGTTAAGGTTTTGATCCATGGCTTCTATTGTAAATGCCTTTGTTTTTGGTCAAAAACCAACATGTGCTAGTTTTAGGATAGATTTTTACCCGTTCATCGAAACATGAAAAAAATTACAGTTTTTGAAACTAGACTCCATTCTACACATGATGAAAAAAAAAGAATCAATTTTTGATTAGTTTGCAAAAACTTTAGGGGGGAGCACGCTCAAATTTTAGCTTTTCAGGATATGTCCACTATGAAAATTCATTAAATATTATATATTCATTAAAAAAATTATCTGAAAGAACGAGGATAAACTACATGGTGGAGCCCTTAGGCACTATGCTATTTAATTTTGATAAAATCAAGACCTAATTCCCCCCCCCCCTTTTGAGACCCTTAATCTTCATTAATTTCAAAAAAAAATAGTAGCTTAGAAACTAGACTTGGAGCACTTCAACTTTTATTCTTGCCGCATCTTGAAATTTTGAGCATAACTATCTTCATTTTCTCGCGCAAATCAAATTTTTCTGATTTCAAACAAAAAGTTCCATCTTAAGATCCAAAATTGTGTCATAGATTGGTGAGCTTAACTCTCTCTATCTCTATCTCATTACCCCTCTCTTGATCTCCCCCCTCTTTCTCTTTCTCTTTATATCCCTATCTCTTCCTCTCCCTCTCTTCCTATTGCAAAATTAATATGATTCGAGTAATGGAGCTTGATTATCTTCCTAATTCAGAGGTTTTGTAAGTGGATGCATAGTTGGATTGAACTTATCATTTATCCATTGAGACCTTTGTTGCACAAACACATCATTGGCTAAATGACCTACCAATTCACCTCATGTACTACATAAATGTATAAAAAAAATAGACCAATTTTTATCTAATTAACCTTCCACACCTCTTCAACGTACCCATTGCACACCAATGTGCAATTTCTAGTTAATCTTTCACAACTCTACAATGTACCATTTGACGGTAGATGAAGTGCAGTGTTGTGCCATCTCCTGCCACCTACGTAGTATGACTGTGAAATCTGGACACATTTTAAGAACATTCATTTAAAAAATTATGTGCAAAAATCTTGTCCACCGCTACCAAACATTTCCAGAATATGCGCCCCCCAACAACTACCTATTTTTATTTCTTTTTGTCATGACAAAAACCTTAGCAAATCACATCTTTACAACCTCACCCATGCAATGTTGACGTCTCATCTCTTTCTCTAACCACGTGAAAATTTATGGTTTACTAAATTTTTGTTAGTATTTCTTTTCAATTCTAACAGAAATAACAAGAAGCCCTATTTTTCTCTTTATTGAGAATAGCACGAGGATTGGTCATTATTATTATCCACTTCTCTTTTTAAAACTATTAAAAAAATTTAGATTTATTTTTAGGGTTAGATATTGATTTCATGGATTGACGTATATGTAAAGGATAGATTGAAGAAGAGAGACTTCAAATTTATTTTTAGGGTTGATCACCGATTCTATGGATTGACATATATGTATTGGATATACTGAAGAAGAGAGACTTGGGATTTACTTTTAGGGTTGATCATCGGTTCTATGGATTGACCGCATGTTTTGGATAGACTGAGGAAGATAAACTTGGGATTTTTTTAAGGGCTGGTCACCGGTTCTATGGATTGACTATATGTTTTGAAAAAATTAAAGAAGAGAAACTTGGGATTTGTTTTTTTAGGGTTAATTATCAGTTACATAAATTGACATATATGTTTTGGATAGATTGAAGAGTGATTTGGGAGATTTAGACAAGCTGGGTTGTTCGCTTGAGTTAAGGAACTTCACTCACAATTAGAGTTGGTATGAGTTGTGGATCAATCGGGCCTTTTAAAGAGTGAGTGAATAAATAAAAGATTATAGATGTTTGATTAAAGAGAGTTTCAATCATCTTTTCAATAGTAATTGTTTGATCAAAGAGTTTTTCAAATTATTTTAAAGAAGTATATATTATAAAGTCTTTATATAAAATATAAATTCCGATTTATACAAGTATTTTTTTAGATTTTTTTTCCTTGAGGAAAAACAAGGCACTAGGGGCTAAGATGATTTGGAAGATGTACACAAAAAGTAAATCGAAATGGGTCCAAAGTCTTGGAAATAAATATATGGGAATGAAAGTGAGAAATATTTTCATGGCTACCTCCCTTCCCAAAGGCTCGAGGATTTGGAATTTCATGGTGGAATGCAAATCACTAATAAAAGATTTTTTATCTTGGGATATGTATGACAAGGGGCTCAACTCACTTCTGGGAGGATTCATGGAGGGTTACCCCACTATTGAAAATTTGACAGACCTACAACATAAATGTGGGGCACAAGAGTCAGGGACTATCTGGAGATGAAAAGGGTTGATAGGACCTGCACATGGCAGAGGGAGGACTTCAACAGATTCAACCTCCCACTTGTTGAAATCTCATGGCTACAGTCGATTCTCAAGGATAGAACCATAATAATTTGGGAGGGCAAGGATAGGGTGGTGTGGGTTGCATCTAGTTCATGTTAATATAACATAAAGGATGGTTTCTCATTGTTGGGGAAGTTGGATGTGAGGATTGTGCTCCCATGAAAGTTATGTTCGGATAGCAGATGCCTGTAGAAGGAAAGGTTGTTCTCATGGAAATCCAGAGAAGGATTTTGACTACAAACAGGTTCAGAAAAATGGGCTACCAAGGCCCACCATGGTGTATGATGTGCAAATCGGTCGAGGAAGAGGTAAATCACTTGTTGCTAGGATGTCCCTTTTCTCAAGAATATTGGCAGTAGTTGTGCATGAATTTGGGTTAGTTTCATGCACTTATGAATGAAATATTGCCTCTCTTCAAATCTTGGCCACTTTTAAAAGGAAGGTGATGTATTCATGTATTTGGCTTACTAGTCCTTCTATTCTTTTGTGGAAGTTATGGAAGAAGCGAAATATGAGGGTTTTTCAAGAAAAGTAAATGTTTGTCTCATCCTTTCAAAGCAAGGTTGAGGTAGTCATAGTTGAGATTATGAATAGCAGGGTGACAAAGCTAAATACTCATTAATTGACATTCACAGAATGGGATGCAAAATTGAGGCTAAGATGGTTTGGTCTTAGGATCCCAAAATTTGGTAGTAAGGAGGTAGTGGGAAAGCATGATGTTTAGACTAAAGTAGTTTGGAGGCCCCATGCTCAATTATGGGCCAAGCTAAATTTTGATAGGGAATCAAGAGGGAACACAAGGAGGTTAGGAGTAGGTTGCGTAATCTGCAACTCAAGCAAGGCTACAATAGGGGAACTAGTGGCCCCCTTTCCAGATGCGATGAATAATGTTGTAGAATTGTAGGAAGTCATACAAGGATTGCAATTTTGCCATGAATTAAGAATCAAAAGTGTTGAAGTAGAAGGGGATTCTTCTCCAATGATAAGTGCCATTAGGAGAGAAATATTTAAAATTGGAAGTTGCAATGGTTGTTGGAGTGAGTTGTTGAATTGTTGGGGAATCATAATCACTTTATGATCAACCACATGTATAGAGAAGCCAACTCTGAAGTGAAGAAACTAGAAAATCTAGGTGTGAATGGGGTGTGCAAGAATCACTCTTACCCCTCGTCTCTTAGGGGTTAATTGGTGTTGATGGTGGTCCCAAGTAGTAAATCCCAACATGGGGGGGGCATGGATGTTTTGGCTGGATAGGGACACATGGCGCTCATCTGCATGTTTGGGTGTGCGACTTGTGACTTAGTTGTGAGGGGTTGAGATGAGCTAATAGATGGAAAAGTAAAAATTGGGTGGTATACATGTGGCGCCAAGGCATATTCCCTAGATTTTTCTTTGGGCCTTTGAAGAGTTAGAAGCATAGACAAAATCGAGCTACAAAGAATGAAGTTAAAGTATGGGGAGATTCTGGTGCTTGACCACATGAAACCAATGTTCTACCTCTAAATTCATGCTTGGTATTTGTGGTGGTGTGGTGCATGGAGATGAAAAATGGTTTCATTGATGGTGGGTCAAGGACAAGTGGCTCCTAGACGCTTTCTTGTGTACCTCACTTGAGTCAAAGTTGGGAGGTGTTACGATGGCAGGACAAGTAGGTTTGTTGGTTGCGAGCCACGTGCCACTTACGAAGAGATAACTAATGAGAAATTAAAGGGGAATTAACACTAAATTCCCTTTCACTCAAGTGGATTTTCCATTTAGAAATAATTGAATTAATTTGGGCCATTTTGGAAGAGATAACTAATGAGAAATTAAAGGGGAATTAATACTACATTCCATTTCACCCAAGTGGATTTGATGTTTAAAAATAATTTAATTAATTTGGATCATTTTAATTTATGCCAACCTATTACTTCAATGTGTGTAAGTTGTGGATGTAATGGTGAAGCATTAATTATGATTGGCCCCCACCCTTGTGATAAGACTAGGGGAGGTACTTTTAGTCCGAAGTGGTTGTATGATCAGATTGTGATCTTAGCAAGCCTTCAATTGGAAAGCCATATCACATGCATACTAGTATTTAATGACTGATTTTAATGGCCAAAGTTTCAGTAAGAATGGAAAATTTTTTTGGGCAGAGTAATGGACACTTTGATCACGTTGGTTAGCTCCAGGAGAAAATGACATTTATGGGTGAAATTTTTGAACTCAAATTTCAGTGGATTCTTTTGGAGAGTGATTTCTTATCACTTGGGGCTATGAAATTGGTGTTGGGATGAAAATTATTGGGGGAAAATGAGAGATATAGAGTCGATTCAAATATTGCTTCTCATTTGGTTGCAACATTGTTGGACCTTGAACTTCCAAAAGGTGATGTGCTGCAATTGACAAGGCAACTGGTGAAGTCGGAGTTGCTTGGAGGTATCAACGAGGTTGTGGCCTCCACTCAGCTGGGAGCTAGAATACCCTGGCCAAAGGACCCAGAATTGATCAATGTGTTGGGGGTGGTGGTTAGGTTGTTTTCCTTCTTACTAGACATCAAAGGTGACAACTTGATGCTACATAGGACTCGGGCGTTGGTGTGAGTTAGGTTTTTGAGGAGATGGTTGCACATGGAACTAGTGTAGGACTTTGCTTAGGTGGGTGTCTTTAGAGATTATTGGCAAGATAATGTGGGTGAATAATTTTTTTGGCTTCAAATTTTGGCTTTATTGTGTCTATCATAAGTCGATTATGGCAATTTTGTAATTTTGGCTGGATAGGATTGTAGGAGTCAATCCCAATTTTGATTAGTAGCTTCTTTTCGGCTGGCTAGATATAAAAGGTTTGTCTAAGCTCTGGACTGTATAATGAACATGTATTTCCTTTTGAATATCAATAAAAATTACTTGCTTATGTATATATATATATATATCCAAATGTTAAAAATATTCTCCACATTAGAAGCATACCCAATCTAGGTGAATTTAAAAGGTAGATAGGGATAATCTCCTAGAAAAATATATGCCATGAAAATGGATCATGATTGAACAACTTGAAGAAGCCATGAATCCAAGTCTAGGCTTCATGGGATCTAGTGCAAAACCAAAAAGATGCTTGAGAGTCTTGGGTTGTCCAAAAAATGAACAATAAAGAGTGATACATCCCAAATAAGACAATCTAGATCCAAGGATGCCTTGATAAATAATACATTCTAATAAAAATATACACACTTAGGTTCAAGAATAGAAGAACAAATAGTTTGGAATTTATGGTGTCATATGTCTAGAGAAGACTCGAGGTGTAAGCAGTGATTTAACTAAGCCACCACAAGAAGATGGGGTGCAAGCCACAAATATCTCTTGTTGGGTCTATAATTGTGAAATAGCATATCAAGTAGCATTCCAATCCTTCCACTAGAGGTTGAAAGTCTTAACTCTAATTTTTTCAGACTATGTGGAGAGAAATGACATCAATAATTGTCTGATGTGTCTCACAATCCTAGTTGGAGAGCTCGATTTTTAATTTTTCCCTAGGTCAAGATAAAAAATTCTTAGTGACTTTGTTGAAAATATCTAGCAATATTTCAATTCCTCTATTATATAGCTTCAAAACTTGGACCACAAAGGCTTTTACCAGAGGTTAGTTTTGACAAGAACTATTGACCATCAAATAGAATGTTGGTTAATAGAAAGACCATTGTGAAAATCATTGTTGGGCCACAAAAACCAAGGTTTGATGGATTCTCAATCCTTTCAAATGTTTTTGATAAAAAATATGCCATGTATATACATGAGTTCCTTCATAATGAAGAGACTATGGAGCCTAAGGCCTCTCTAGGATAGACGACCAAAGAAAATACCACATTGAATGAGTAATTTATATGATTCCTCACTTTTAAGGGCCTTGATAATCCATTTAGCACAAAGTGATAAGCATTAACAATGGATAGGGAGTAAGCTTAAATCTCTAGAATCATGGAGGATATAGTAATGTTGCCAAGCCACATGTTGAAATCCTTTGTTACTATCATGAGAGGCCCAAATAAAATCTATAAGAAATTTTTTACTTTTTAAATAGGAAACTTTAGAAGGAACCCAAAAAGAAGAATATTAAAATGATAAGACTTATGATTTTTTTGTGGTTTTGGTCATTCATTTCAAAATTTTGAATGTTCTGATAGTCATATGCAAGTTAGGGTTTGTCTATTCTTGTATCTAGGGTTCACCATAGGGCTAAAACCATCTTTAAACCCTAATAGTTCAAATACCTTAGCCACCTTTTCTATTTGCTCATTGGTCTGTGCTAGGCGGTTACTGGTTCTTTAAGTCATAATTTGATTCATTGAAGTCATGTGTTTATCGAACACTAAGTCTTAGTCTTGCCAATCGCCTCATATTTTAAAATATTTGTTAAATTCTCCCATAGTATCCTACAATGTGTTGTCTAATGTCTTAACCCCTAGGTCTATATTAAATTTATATCTTAAATCATTTACCGACCAAGTGATTGGCCCCATCCTAAGTAATAACTTGAAGACTGTGCTATAAAAATGTTTTAAGTTAACGTTGCTTGGTCCCACATTGCCATATGTTTGATCTTCATTGGTCCCCACCAACCCACACTCATTACAATATTCATTATAAAATGTGTGCAGTGTTGTGGGAGGGCACCACGTGTCCATCTCATACAGTGATCTCTGCATAAGCTTACATAATTTTGGTGGTGGGCCCATGATCTAAAGGTCCTAATGGTTCCATGTGGAACCATCTCAATTGTTCCCCGCCATTCCGCAAAGGTTCACCTATGAAGACCTTAGCTGATTGTGGTGGTGTGGGATGATGCCAAGTGGTAGGTTATCAGCCATCTGATCAAGGAATAAAGAATGTCGAATAAATTCACTAAGTATGGGGGCATACAAGGGGAAAATAAAAGGTGTGCATCTTGGACATGAGGTAAGATTTGGAGGCCTTCCCTATCATTCCGCATGACTTGATCTTCCACCCAATACATGAGTGCGTGGGTGCGAGAAGATGACACATGGACTTTGTCGATGCTTCCAAATACAGTGGATCCTAAGGTGACATGTAGTGAGATTTTCCACATGGCAGAATACTATTGGCCGATGACATTTTCAGAGCTAGTCATTTTTTTAAAACTTGTTTGAACTCATCAAGGTCATGCGATCAAATAAATCATCTAATGATCAATGACTAAAATTAAAAATCAAAGAAATCGGTAGATGCAGTCATTCTGGTTTGCATGAGCGAGGATTAATGGCAGACAAGATGCTATCGGTCCTAAATTTAATGCCTTCTCCATAAAATATTGCTTTTAACACATTGTAAATTTACCAAAGCATTCATAAGTGAAAGGAGATCAAATTCAGTGAAGCTCGAGCTCTTTGCATCAAGAACTTAGGTTTTTCAACATATATGCACCTATAAGTTCAATTTTCTCAAACCTTGCTCAAATTCTGCAAAATCACATGTAGTTGCTACTTTTAAATTTGAAATATAATTCTAGGGTTTCCATAAGCTTGAATTGTATTGTTTACATTCATACTATTCATAATTTTCCCTAGTTTCATCTGTAATTACATCTAAAACCTAGAACTGCTCATAAACCCTAGTTTTCTTAAACAATATTACCACCAAAATGTCACCCCCAAGGCACAATCCTCTACTTCCACTTCAAAAAGAGCTATCCACAACAACCTTCTTGCCCAATTTCCTAGTTCAACGAATGATATGGTCAATAGAAAAATAAAATTACAAGGCTCATGAGCTAAGAAGGGTTTGATTGACATGTATTATGGGGTTGGGGATGCGAAGATGAAAGTTTTTGGTAGGAGCTTTTCAAGTACTGGTATGGGAAGAGGAATGCCCTGGGCCCAAGATACAATTGTTGGAATCTAGATTTAGGAAAATTGGTCGTCCTAAATGTATACCTTGATATTGACATGCTCAAAGCAATTGTGGCCAATTACGATGAAAACATCAAAGTGGTAAGGACACACCTGAGTGTTGAGATGGTAAAGTTGGATAGGAAATCAATCATTGATGTCTTTAAATTAAACCCTAATGCCAATAAGCCCATCAAACTTGAAGAATTAAAAAGAGAATATGAGAAAAACAAAAGCACCTATAGGGTTATGTTGCTACCGAGGTTCTAGGTGAAAGATAAAAATAGGAAAATGGTCAAAATCTCCCCTGTAGATCAGGAACCTTTTCAAGTTGATGGTTTTGAGTGGTACTTTGTTAAAACCTATTATACAATCTACCAAGTTCCAAGGGTTGTTCCTTTACATAATATGCCAGTGGTTTTTATGTTTATGGCAGCCGATATAAAACTTAATGGTCAATGAAGAATATGACTGCCACATACTTGTCAGATGCCATCCACAAGGGATTGGTGGCCATTAAGAATGGAGAAATGGGATTCATTTTCTAGTGGTACTCACTTCTATGCCATATCAATATACTCATTTGAAATAACATCAATCCAAACTTTCCCATTGCATTACAACAAAATATTTCAAAACCCAAGTAATGATTCCATATTACATAATTTCATGATAACATTTCACATTTACAATTTCCATAGAAATGGATACATGAATACATAGCTTCTAAGAGCTTACTGTTATATTGATACAAATGGTCCAGATGTCCCAAGATTTATGCATACATTCTAGGTTTCCCCCATTCCTTGGTGCATACATGCTAGTTGTCCCCAATATTGGTGCATACATCCTCAAATCTTGGCCGCCAACTGCATTAGGAGAAGCATCACTCAAGCACTTTTCCACCAACCACAAAATTAACATGGTCTCCCACACATCTACCAAATTGGTAAGATGGCCCTACCCTTTGATGAAGAGATTGGTTCAATAACCTCATAATCCTAGAATTCTTTGAACATGGTGTTGTGGCCTACATATCTAGAGCTACCATACAATGGCTACAACCTACATGTATGACAATTCCTGCCTAGTATGTAAACCCAGATCACAGTGATCTGATAGTGTAAACAAAGGCAACTTACACTACTTTGTCCAAAGAATTCAACACCAATACTTTGAGTGAGTCATCTATCCACCCACCTTCCTAGCTCGATTTGGCTTGTGACCATTCATAATCTTTTCATACATAAAAAGAAAGTGATGACATAACAACTTATCTAGACCTTACACCCATTTCCATGGATTATCCTAGCCCCGGGAATAACCTTGGAAGTTAACCATATGGTATACATAATGTCACAACATTAAATGACTCCATTTCAAAAAGTATGATCTCATCAATAAATGAATTCAATTCAAAAGTAGGTTCTCAACAATAAATGAACTCAATAAAAAGTGTAATCTCACTAATAAATGACCCCAAACAAAAATAACTTCAATCAAAGATATAATCAACAATCAAATGATTAATCAGATCATGTAGGTTAATCCCAACCTATTTGCTTCATTCAATAATCAAGTAAACAACCCAACCAAATAGGTTATTCCCATCCTAGGGTTTCAATCAAAAGTGATGTAACAATCAAGTGATCATAAACAAATCATAAAACCTCACATTGAATATACCTCAAATATTTGCATGTTTACAATTTTCACTACATTTGTATATAAACTGGAGGATATTATCAACTTGCAAAGAGTTTGTACTTTTGTACCCATAGTCCTCTTCACAATATGGCTTTGGGTTGTTAGAACGTGAGTCCTCTTCTAGAATTTTGTGAATAGGGATAAGCTCTTAATCATAACATAACATAATAAGCAAATACACTTTATCAACCCTATTGTTGAATATTGATATAAACATCAAGTACACACCCTAACCCTAGGGAAAAGAAGGTCTTCCTATTTTCAAGGAGATATGAGTAATCAATCAAGTATAGACTATCAACATGGTTCGCATAACATCACAACCAATCAATGATGACATGTCTATCATGCCATCATTCCTGTTATATTACTAACCTCGTTATCCACAAAGTTTTTCCTAGCATCATAAGCTAACAATTTCAAGGTAGCAACATATTCCACATTTCACACTACATACATATAGTATTGAAAAACTATGCATAGTGTTGACAAACTTCATAAAGTATAATAGAAACACAATCATATAAATTTCAATATAAAATATATAAGTATAATCCAAATAGAAAGGTTTCACTAAAACAAGAATCAACCAAGAAGCATGCAAGCTTATCCAAAATACCTCAACCCATACTTAAATCAAACCTTTTCAAACAAGGCAACCATAAAATAAAACTTTTCAAACATAAATAACAAAGGAATAGAAATCAACATGCCTGTATAAAAGCTCCAACTGATATTTCTTCCTTCCTAGCTCAATTCCACAAGCCTGCTTGCTACTTCCTCTAAGTTCAACCTAACTTCCACTTCTAGCCTCTTACCAAATCTCTCAACAATACAATTGAAAAATCACAAAGCAACTTACTAACTCTCAAGCTCTCTAATTCACTTACATAGAAAAATATAGCAGAATAACAATGGAGAAATCAAAATAAGAAGTGTAACAAATGGTAGAGAGAGCACCTCTATATATACTAAAATTTGAGCATCTTAATTCTACAAATAAGCTAACCAATATGTCACCTTTTCTCTCATTTTTGCTACCACTATAACAATAAACTAATTTTCCCTTCTAAAATGCATTGACCCAGCCAAAAGAATGGTATGTGGTTGCACAAAAAACTCAGATACATAAACACTCCTACTCCTCATGCAAGTCAATAACCTTCACAAACAACAGCTAGCTATTCCTTGACAAAGTCTCCATGCTTATTTCTAGTGGTTCGATGTATTTGAAGACTTCTATTTGAACTTAATTTCTATTTGGTGTTGAACTTTTCTTCATATAAACTGCACTTTTAAATGAAGTGAATGTCTTAAATATAGCGCAAGGGTTTTAGCATTTAAAACAACATTCTAGTATTACTTTAACTCCCATGCCTTGGTATTACTACCACCTTCAGCGGTTAGCATACTAACGCAACATATACTTATGCTTGCTGAATTTTATTCAAGTTTCCTTCACTTTATGGGTTGCACAATACATATGCGCTCCCTTTAAACTTGCACATATTTTAATATGCATTCAAAATTAGTACATATATTATAATGTTAATCATTATAATATATATTATTATATATATACATACACAAAAATCACTATTTGATATTAAATATATATTAATATATATATCAATGATTATATATACATACATACACATATATTAATATATATGTATGTATATATTAATATGTACGTATATACATATACATATATATTAATATATATATATATATATATATATTATTTACATATCTCAATATCTTAATATCCACACTAAAACATATATTTACATATTTATTGATGAATATATATACATAGTATATATATATGATGTATTTGTCAAATGATATGTTCATGCACACAATATATTCATACATGAGCATGCGTGTGTATGTCTACTTACGTTTACTCATGCACGCATATACTCATGTGTATGATTTATCGTAAACACATCCATATATGCATTATTATGTATATATCCATTAATTAATATATAAATATGATCATACATAATAGAACTCATTCATAACACAAAGACTTAATCACACATTTCAATCATGAACTTTCAAAGAGAAAAACCATAAACCTACACAAAATGTTCCCAAACCAAGACTAAAGATTACTTACCATTTACTGACTATCTTGACTCAACCTAGACCAACTAGGGTGGTGAGTCTGCGTATGTTGAGTAAGGCCCAGTAAAGGTTACCAGACCAAGTTCTTCTCTTGAGTGATACTCCCCCTCTCATACCTGAGGGCTTGAATTTGTTCGTGCATCCAACTTAGTACATCACAACAGTAGTTGGTCGTTCACATGAAATCCATTAACATCATAAATCATTTGCATCATCAAAGAATTCACATTGCAATACATTTGCATCATCAAATAATTCACATTGCAATACATTTGCATTCATCACATCTCCCTTTAGTATATAAAACATAATCATACCTTCAAAAGCAATGACATCTTAATGCATGTTTCGGTATTTCATTCACCTATTGAACATATTAAAGTTCTGATTAACATTTATCATCATATTTACTCACAAGGTAAAAATAACCTAATAACTAAGAGACAAGGTGTAACAGGATACACTAGAAGAGCCCAACAAAATTAGATTTTTGGACATTAATGATGATGCAAGTAGAGACAACTACAAAAAAATTTATTAACTTATTACACAAAATTAGGTCTCAAAACCCAATGCCTGAAGCATGTTAAGAATAAAAGGCCGTTCAATATTGTAATAAGCCTTTGGATAGTCAATTTTGAGAAACACTATAGGTTTCTAGGAACATAAAACCCATCATTCCCTCTTAGATATCAATAATTGTGTTGATGATGTATTGTGCACTAGATTGCTTGGGGTAGATTAGCTAAGAAGGAAGATGTTGTGGCTTGAGAGCATAAGATTTGATCGAAGACATATAGCAAGGTGATGGGATTCCAATTGTAGTTATCCTTTAGGTCACTAGCTCTATGTGTGAACTTAATATTCTCCTTATTAATTGAGATCTATAAAGAATTATAATGGAATGCTTCCAAATAAACTTATTGAAAATCCTCACCCACGATATCTCAAATAGTTTTATAAAAATCACAAGAGAATCCATACAAACTAGGAGCTTTATCATTGTACATCATAAGCGTAGCCTCATGCAAATCCTCATTTAAGAGCAATTGATGATGAAAATAGTGTGTTGAGAGGTGGAAACTTGGCAAGGAATCACATTTAAGCGTTGTTATAAAGCACTAGTTCATTCAAGAGTAGCTTCATAAATAGTAAAAACTTGTTTGCAGTGTAAAATAAATACTTGGAGAATGTTAGGAAGTTGAGTTAAAATTCATTGGCTATCCTTAATTTTTGAAAATAGCTTAGGATGTGTGATGAGGCCATAGGGCCTAAAAAGATTATTTAAAGACCTTGTCTCTAATTTTAAGCCACTGAAGTGGAGCTTTGATTTGGGCATCTTAGACTAAATGATTATCTTCAACCTACTTCTAGTGACAATTTTTGACAACACATAGTTACACCATTTGATCAAATGGTCTACTTCCAAAGTAGTCATGGCCTAGTGGAGCTTTGAGGCGGTGGAAACAAGTCAACTAGAGACCATAAATGCAAAGAAAGTGGGTTGTGCATTTGATAACGTCATTCTACCAAGCAAACCAACTTGTCTCATGCATGGGACATGGGTCTAGATTTCAAACACGTTGAATGTGTACCAATATGGCCTTATGAGATAACAATGACATGTTGAGAAAAAATTGAATATTCATGACATTGGACCTAGCAAATTGTCATTCAATGCAAAATTATATTGGATAGTGGTCTAAAAGGACAACATTTGACAAAGGCTCAACATGAAAAGGAGAAGAATGATCAGGTTGATAGGATGACTCTATCAAGTCACTTCTAGACTCTATCAAGACCCACTTTGAGAATACTCCATGTGTACCACCTCGTATGATTATGGTGGTGGCTAAGATTGGAAACAAAAAGGCCCAATTTATTGTGCATTTAGTATTGAGCCTCTTTTTTACCAAATGCCCATCTCATTGGTAAAGCACCACATTTATCATAGGCTATATCAATTATATTAAAATCTCCACACATAGCCCAAGTGATAATAGGTAACGAATTTGCAATCCATCTTCAAAAGATAGATGACGAAATAGCATCATTCAATGCATAAATATTAATAACTCAAAATAAATAATTGTTAAAGTTGATTAGGTCTATCCCTAATCAATTAAATGTTGATGTCATTAATGAGAGAGAAAAATGACAACTCCAACACATCCGATTTCATGATTGTTACACAAAATTGAGACAAATGACATGTAGTAGAAAGCAAAAATCTAAAAATCTTAACTTCTAAACAAAAAAATCCAATACTTAAAATCTTTATTGAATGTCTCACACAAAATACCTCATTAGGAAGTAGCTTGTTAGACCTTCAATATTCCACAATATAAAATTTATGAAAAGATATTGAGTATCATATCCTCACTTTCATCTCATCAACTATTCTTAAAAAAAAAACATCTTCTAAATTGAAATTACCCATCTAAATGAAAGATTGACTAATTGGACCATTGTTTCTCTCAAACATATTCACCCTCTTCCAATGCAATTTTTATGCTGGAGGCATTCCTTCTATAAGAAGGAACAATCTATTTTGGTGCATCTATGAATAAATGAATGAGAGATTTTAATGTTATCCACGAGACCAAACAATTTAAGGGACACGAATGAATGAATGACTGTCCCAACAATAATATCAATGCAAAACAATTGAATGAATCTCGTCTGTACACTTGTTGCCTACTCATTGGTTTTCGCTTGTTCATGGGTTTACTTTTTTTCATTCGTGTTAAGAGTTTTTGTTCCTTCACTGAAATGGAAAAACAAAAGTAAAAGTGGTACAATGCATATACGTACACCATGCATGGAAGCACGTTTCTGAGCATTTTTGAAATGCATGCATATTGTTCCTACTTATACAGGAAGCAAGTTATAATGGCTCATCCTAAAAAATAGGCATATGTTAAACTTAGAAAACGAGATCTCCTAGACATGCACGACAATTAAAGATCCGATGGACTGTCTTTTTTGCCAGCGTTTTTTTTTTATTAACTCAGATATTAGTCATTTTTCCTAAGCATATATTTGCTTTTTATCAAATATCGTGCTAATTTGCTTGTACTTACTTGCATGTTATTTATTTTATTTGTTTATCCTGTGGCGCCCATTTTAGCACCTACAAAGGGAATGAAGCAATCAAAGACTTCGCATCTATGGTTAAATTGAAACTCGTGCAAAAATAAGAATATACTAACCATTTAAATCATGTATTACATTAGGATTGCATATTAGGTTTGAATGTACGATTTTCGTTTTTATATTTTAATTCTATTGAGAATTTATATGATTAGAACTTTAGGCAATATCCAAATTGTGCAATGGAGCATCACTAGTGAAGAACAATAAATGTCAATTTCATCATTGAGAGAAAAATCACATGCATGTATTGTAGAATGATGCCATGTATCAATGGCCGGTCCATAGGGAGAAGCCTTGACATGTGTCAACTAAGGAAAGGTCCTTGTATAGTCTACGATATCAGGCGGTCTATTTTTGGGTCTACAGATGGCTTACAGTATATGGGACTCCTCGTACTCCCAATATGAGGGAGGCACCTAACTCGTGCTCCACAATACGAGGTGTACATACCTTACCCCCTGCTGAATTTGAACTTGTGACCTCTCTTACAAGAGTACAAGTTCTCCACCATTAGGAGATTAGTGATTGTACATATGATATTAAGTTTGTGATACATTTGAGGAGGTTGATGGATTGGATTACCAACACATTATGGTCAATCCAAAACCAAACGATGTAAGTTTAGTTGCAAGCTCCCTTTGATGCACTGCCAATCACCGATGGCTATATGGCTTAGGTGGGGTCATAAATGTCAATTATAAGGATTTAGGTTGTCAATCCTAAGATGAAGGGTAATGTCAAATTAGAACATATGATCCATGTAACTAAAGTTGCATCTAACTACTATGATGAAGTATCAATATTAATTGGATGGTGCTTTACAGTAGCTAATCCTAAAGGTAAATGCAAATGATTTGGTCATTGTGTATTGGCCAATCACAGAGCACCACATGTCTAGGAATTTCTTGTCAAATTCAATATGAACATTGCATGTTTCTATGGTTATTTTAAAACTTCTAAAGACTTTAAACATATTTTTTAATCATTCTAAAGGTATTTAAGTTTATGGAGGGAAAACTGGTCATTATAGTCGTTCACCATAATGGTATATTGAAGATTTATACATTTTACATTGTATATTTCTATCGTTTTTTCCTATTACACTGCAAAGACAATGCATATCATGCAATCATTGTATTTCATGGGATGATATCTCTTTGAGGCATTATGTCAAATGGTTATAGTGTTCTATTTAGAATTCCATATTTTACATACATGTGGACTAGAGAGAGAGAGAGTCCAACTTTCAGATAGTCATTTTATACTAACAATCCAAAGATGGCATGTGTCCATGATGAGCTATACTCAAGACAACACATCATTTGCCTTAAGGATTTGATAATTTATCAAATTTCGTCAAATGCATATCAACATGCCAACATACATTGAGTTCTTGTTGATGCAACATCTACAAAAGACTATGCCAATCATTTTTTGAACAAGAAGTAATGAAGTTTTATAACATGAAACTTGTGCTACTTAAAATACAATAAGACAATCCACGTTGTAAACCTGAATCCAATAATGATACTTAAAACTTAAACTCAAAATGATCACAAGAAATAATTCAAAGCTGCCACATTTCCATGTATTTTAATACATTTGAGTATAGAACATCATTTATCCGATATATTGGACAACTTGTCTCTAAACTAATGAAAACAAATAACTAGTTAATCTTTCACAACTCTACGACGTACCATTTGACATACCATTTTTTGCACGCCAAGATGTGTTGGTGGTTTTATTTTAGTTTTCAATAAAATGTAGCGAAGCGTAGACGAAGTGCAGTGCCGTTCCACCTACGTAGTATGACGGTGAAATCTGCACACATTTTAAGAATATTCGTTTAAAAAAGTATGTTGTCCACCGCTGCCAAACATTTCCGGAATATGCGCTTCCCCACAACTGCTTTTATTGCATTTTCTCGTGACAAAAACCTCAGCAGCTCACATCTTTACAACCTCACCCATGCAATCTTCACGTCTCATCTCTTTCTCTAACCACGTGAAAATTTATGGTTTACTAAATCTGTGTCACTCTTTCTTTTCCAATTCTAACAGAAATAACAGAAATATATTTATTAAATACTATATCTAGTCACTTGATATACCCCTGTTTTTCTCTTTATTAAAAATACCATGAGGATTGGTCATTATTATTATCCACTTCTCTTTTAAAAACTATTAAAAAAATATAGATTTATTTTTAGATTGACATATATGTTTTGGATAGATTCAAGAAAAGAGATTTGAGATTTATTTTTAGGGTTGTTCATGGGTTCTATGGATTGACTATATGTTTTGGATAGATTGAAGAAGAGAAATTTGAGATTTGTTTTTAAGGTTGATCACCGATTCGATGGATTGACTATATGTTTTGAATAGATTGAAGAAGAGAGACTTGAGATTTGTTTTAGGGTTGATCACCGATTCTATGGATTCACTATATGTTTTGACTAGATTGAAGAAGAGAAACTTGGGATTTGTTTTTAAGATTGATCACCGGTTCTATAAATTGACTATATGTTTTGAATAAATTAAAGAAAAGAGACTTGGGATTTGTTTTTAGGGTTGATCACTGGTTCTATGGATTGACTATATGTTTTGAATAGATTGAAGAAGAGAGACTTGAGATTTGTTTTTAGGCTTAATTACTAGTTCCATGGATTGACATATATGTTTTGGATAGATTGAAGAGTGATTTGGGAGATTTGGACAAGTTGGGTTGTTCACTTGAGTTAAGGAACTGCACTCACAATTAGAGTTGGTATGAGTTGTGGATCAATTGAGCCTTTTAAAGAGTCAGTGAATAAATAAAAGATGATAGATGTTTGATTAAAGAGCTTTTCAATTATATTTTTTATAGTAATTGTTTGATCAAAAAAAATTTCAAATTATTTTAAAGAAGTATATATTATAAAGTCTAAGTTATATAAAATATAAAGTCTAATTTATACAAGTATTTTTTTAGATACTTTTGTTTACAATTAATTTTAACAAGTGACTATATTTTTTACTAATGTCATTCCATAGTTTTAGATGGAGTCATGATGAACAACAAAACATTAACACTTGAAACTTGATGAGCTTAGGGAAGAAAAACATAAAACAAAATTTGATGGTTGGGCTCAACGAAGATGACATGCCTAATTGACGAACCCTAAAACTCTAAAAGGAACCGAAAGGAAAGAAAAAAAGGAAGGAAACCAAAAAAAGGGGAAAAAGGACAAGGAAAAAAACAAAAGGATAAGGACCAAAACACAAAAGAAGGAAGAAGAAAAGAAGGGGGTCCCCATTTTGGTCAACCAAAATGGGTCGTGGGTACAAGGCACAATATAACCCAAATATTAAACATGAGTGGTAGACATAATTTTAGAAACACCTAGACTTTACTAGTTAAAGAGAGATGCTTGGCAATTCAATAAGATATTTTTTCTCAATTTTGGAAATAATAACTTGTATATGGTAGCAAGGGATGCTTGCAAGGAAAAGGGGATGTTACTAAATTTAAAGACCTCCCCATAGTCATTCCACTTCTAATCAAGTGAATTCAACTATCTAGGCTTAAGAAGGAAATTTTGCCTATAGCATTGCATATTTTTCTATTGAATACTTGAACTTGAAGCCTTGAAAAATATGTTTAGACAATTAAGAGATTTTTTAATATTATCCTCATCTTCTATTAAAGTGAGAAAGTAGTCATCTGCAAAGTGACCATTAACAAGCTAGGTAGATGAACTGGGTAAGGTAATGCTCTTGACTAACTCCTAGGAAATTACATAGGTCGAAAGATAGCCAAATGCTTTGACAAAAAACACATAATGTGTAGGGACTAAAGGGAAAATCCCTCATGGATAGACTAGAAGAGACCAAAAAAAGACTCTTGACCATTAATGATGATGAGGCATCTAAAAAAAACCATCTCAACTAATTGCATAAACTAGGTCTCAAAATCCAATGCTTGAAGTATATTTGGAATGAAAGGGCATTCAATATGGTAATAATCCTTGGAAAAGTCAATTTTGAGAAACACTATAGGTTTCTAGGAGTATCAAGCCCATTCCATCCTCTCTTAGATAGGAATAATGTTGTTGATGATACACCATGACTTAATGAAACTAGTTTCCTTGGGGAAAATAAGCTAAGAAAGAAGATGTTGTAGCTTGAGGGCATAATCTTTGGCAATGATTTTGTTGAAGACATTCAACAAGGTGATAGGATGCTAGTTCTAGATATCCTTTAGCTCAAAAGTTCTATGTATGAACTTAATGTTTCCCTTATTATTTAATCTCCCTAAAGAATTGCAATCAAGGTGTGTTAAGATGTGGAATCTTAGAATAGTAAAAGCTTGCTTGTATTAAAAAAATCCCTCTATTTACATGTTACGATTTTTGGATTTTTTCTTTCTTTTGCATGTTGTGTCTCTCATTTTTTGTGTAGTAAAAACTTGCTTCTAGTGTCAAATAAATTATTGGATATCCTTATTTTTCTAATAGCTTGGGATGTGTGAAGCATCCATTGAGTTTGAAAGATTTCCTTAGAGACCTTATCTCTAATTTTAAGCTAGTGAAGTGGATCTTTGATCTAGGCATCTTAGACCAAATGAATATTTACAATCTACTCCTAGTGGTGGAGTTTGATAGCACACATTTGTACCATTGGATCAAATGGTTGTACTTCTAAAGCAATCATGGCCTAGTGAACCTTCGTGATGGCAGTCTTGTGCGAAGGTGGCAAAAATAGGCCAATTGGAGAACATAAATACGAAGGAAGTGAGATTTGCATTTGATAACATCATTCCGCCAAACAAACCAACTTGTCTCATGCACGGGATGTGGCTATATATTTCAAACACGTTGAATGTGTGCCAACATGGATTGATGGGATAACAATAACATGTTCAAAAAGAACTAAACCTTCACAATATTGAACTTATCAAGTTACCATTCAATACAAAAGTATACCAAATACTGGTATAAAAGAACAACATCCGACAAACACTCAACTAACAAAGGAGAAAACGATGGGTTGATAGCATGACTCTATCGAATCATTTTTATACTCTATTAGGACCCCCTTTAATATTACTCCAAGTGCACCACATCATATGATCATGGTGGTGGCCATCAAACCTTTGAATATTCGAACATATCAAATTTATAAAAAAGTATTGAAGATCATATCCTCACTATTAAAAAAGAATCCTCCTCTAAATTGAAATTGCCTCTCCAAATGAAAGGCCACTTAGGCACTTGTTTCTCTCCAACATATTAACTTCTTCCAATGCATTCTTTTAACTTTTCAATAAAATAAAATGTAGACCAATTGCCGTGCCCTGCCACACACGTCGTATGGAAGTATGAAAACTTTCAAAAGTATGTGCAAAATATCTTGTCTACCGCTGCCAAACATTTCCGGAATATGCGCTCCCCAACGACTACTTTTATTGCTTTTTCTCGTGACTACAAAGGTGATCAATTCAACGCGTAGCACATTTTTTCAAGCTCAGCCATGCAATGCTGACGTTTCATCTCTTTCTCTAACCACGTGAAAATTTATGGTTTACTAAATTTGTAGTCAGCCTTTCTTTTCAATTCTAACAGAAATACCTAACAGCAAGCCTTGTTTTTCTCTTTATTAAGAATAGCATGAGGATTGCTCATGGGAAATAAAACAATATTATTATACACTTCTTTTTTTAAAACTAGTAAAAAATTAGAGATTTGATATTTTAGGTTAGTTATCAATTCTATGGATTGACATATGTATTTTGGATAGATTGGAAAAGAGAGATATGGGATTTGTTTTTTGGGTTGATTAGCAATTTCATGGATTGATTATATGTTTTGGATATATTGAAGAAGAATGGCTTGGCAAGTTGGGTTGTTCATTTTAGTTAAGAGTGATTTAGACAAGTTGGGTTGTTCATTTTAGTATGAATGTTTTTGGATTTAACTTTGTATGCTTTTTTGAATCGATGTTTCGAATCACAGTCCATGATTCATCATCAGGAAGAGGACATTATTCATTTTAGTTAAGGGACTTCACTCACAATTAGAGTTGGTATGAACTCTGGATCAATTGAACTTTTTAAAGATTGATTGAATAAATAAAAGATGATAGATATTTGATTAAAAAGCTTTTCAATTATCTTTTTTAATAACAATTCTTTAATTAAAGAGTTTTTCAAACTATCTTTTTAAAAAGAAGCATATATTATAAAGTCTTTATATAAAGTATAAATCTTACTACTTTTACTTTCTCTCATTCCCTCATTTTTTCTCTTTCTATTTTGATGTTATACGGATTGATAAATTTTTCTTTTTGATAATCATATATGTATTTATAAGATGATATTATTGGAACACATTTGTTGTTATGTCAAAAGATCAACCTATTAACGCCCAATACAAACACCAAAGATAAATGGATCCACGGGAAGATGTTAGTCCATGTCTCGAATCTGAAGGGAGACATTGTCGATTAGTCCAACAATCCCCCTCAACGTCACCTAAGGGGATTCAAACCCACGACCATGACTCTAATACCATTTGTTAGAACATGTTTGTCGTGGGCCCAAAAGATCGACCTATTAATGCCTGATACAAATACCAGAGATAAACGGATCCATGAGAGGTAGTTAGTCCATGCCCTAAATCTGAAGGGAGACATTGGTGATTAGTCCAACATAACAATCTTAGCAATACTATCAATCGCTTCCCAAATGACCACATGATCACCAATATCACCAAGGGATGGAGAGATCATAGGCATCCTCTCACCAAACAAGCTCCTATAAGTAGGAGGTTGGTGATCTGCATGACAATATGCATACCCTATTGCACCCCTAGCCAAAATGTGGAGGTAAATCTAAATAGTTGATGTTGTGGCCTAAATGAACCTCAATTTATAACTATTATGCAAAATATAATGGAATTTGGTTATTATTAGGATAACAACCATGGGCGACAAGAAATTAGGGTAAATCAATGGTTCCATCTAAAGGTCTATACATTTAGTCACTTGATATACCCTAACACTAGTTATTGGGGCATACTAAGGAAGGAAATCTCTTTTAATAATTTCTTCCAGCACATTGAATTAGATTGTTCTCAATAGAACATCACCAAAAACTATTTATCACGTTTGGGTGAGAAATGCTACTAAAGTCACATCAGAACAAGCACTAACCCTCCCTAATGAACATTTAATATGAAGTAAACTATCCAATATCTTCTTAGTGTTTGATCTATAAACCTTAGTAATATATGGGTTGTCTAAACTTAATCACAATCGATAGCGATCTCCCTATCGGTATGTTTGAAAATTAAATTATCCATATTTGTGTTACACATTCAAAATAGTTGCTTAGAGAACATTTCAATTTGACATAATTTTAGGGTTCAAAAATAGACATTATAGACTCAAAATTATCAATCTCTTCTATTACTTGAAAGGAAGACAATATGTCTTCACATAAAGACTCACCATCATAGATTCCCAAATCTTGAATTGGAAAATGAGAAAAATCATTTGTAGCAGAAACACTTCCCACAACTCGCTCTCTATCTGTTCTTTTTTCTCTCCATGATTCAATCTCTTTCTCAAGGATTTCATTATAATTCTTATTAAAAATTTCAAGCATCAAATCATTACATGAAGCAGGAACAAATACATCCAGGTCGTCCAATTCAAAATCATAATTTCTAATAAAGGATTGTCTCAGAACTGCATGGCAAGAATAAGGCATTAAAACTACTTGATAACTTTTCATGACTTTCATTTCCGGAGCCTTCTAATCACTCATAAGCCCCAACTATTGCTACAATTCTCTTGATTGATTTATCGACACCTATAAAAGTGAACACTTCAAACTTTAGGGTTGTAGAGGGAACCTAGGCTATATAATCAGATGATTAATTAGCAATCTTGCTTGTTGAAATGGAGGATACTGATGGGGCACAAGACGTTATTAGAGAAGCATAATCTTCTTCATCGCTCAAACTATCTAAACCTTCTTCTCCTTCTACATTATGCATTTCAATCTCCCCTTCAACACTAGATTTGGTTGAGTAATTCACTTGGCATAACAAGATGAGGTCGAGAAATTCATCTATACAAGGTGGAGATTTCACTTCTCTTGATTGTTTATGAAAATTATCTGGAGTAAATTTTTCATTTTGATAATATCCCAATTTGGCATTGACCAAAATATCCAAACAAAAATAAATCATCATCTATTTTTATAGCTTCTTGTTTCACAATTTCGAAATCACATACCTTTTTTGCTTCAAGTGAAATTGGATTTCAGGATGGAGTGCGGGAATGAAAATAAATAAATTTGATTGGTTAGGATTTTTGACATGAGGGATCCATTTTAAAAATCAATTGAATCAGTCGATGAAATCTCTCATACATTCATGCTCTTCCTTTTGAATTTTGAAAAAGTGGGATAGCCAAGCACTTGTATTGATGACTAGTTTGAACCTTGCAAGGAACTTATCTCTCAATACATCCCAAATTGTGATGCACCTGTCTCCTAAATATTGAAACCAACATGTTGCTTTGCCAATGAGATGACAAAAACCATACAAACACATTCTCTTCATAGACACCTAAATTCCCACACACAATAGTGAAAGCTTGAATGTGATTTTATGGATCTTATGCATCTTCTCCAGTAAATTTTGGGAAATTATTTTTGGACCTCGTGGGAAAGGTTGTGTACTAGGATAAAGCCAGAGGCCCAAGATGAGCTCCCCATGGTTGAGGTGCAGTGGCTGCCATAGCTCAAACTGGAATGCTTTAAAGATTTCTGAAATAATTTTCTATACATAGAGTCACCAACTCCCGTCCGAAGGAAGTAACTTATTTCCTTTTGAATCTTCTTCCCATCTACAGAATTCTTCATGAATTAATTTCTAGTGGTGCATTTCAATCTTGTGGTGGATTTTGGTTACAATCTTGGTTGGCTGAGGGTGAGGGTTCCTTTCAATTATTACCTTCATAAATCTCTCTATCACCCTCTCAAAAACAACCATTGGTTGTTGTGCTAACTCTTCTTCTTCAAGGACAAGATTCGCTCTCATGTACTTTGTGTTCCTCTTATGTCTCCAAGCCAAGGTGTTTAGTTGAGATATGATGTCTTCTTGCTCTGCATGAACCCAATTGAGGTCTGGTTGAAGCATAGGGAAGACATTCTCATATGGAAAAACCATATCTTCTCATGAATAAGGCAACTATTTTGACTTCTTCTTTCGAATATCCTTAGTAGAGTCACCAAAAATTTGTTGGTTGATAGATTGGTCTTTTTAAAGATTAGCTTAGTATGACTCCATATTGCCCAAAAAAAGATAAATCAACAACAAACAGTTGGAGAGATCACCATTTCATTGGTGATCTTCCTTTGAATTTTGATTGAGGTACAACTCCCTCTTAAGTTATATTTTTTGATTTTTTTAAATTTAAAAATAAACGGTTATACTTTTAAATAAAAAATAGTAAAGGCGAACTAACACTTGATCATAGCCATGATGCAAATGCAATTGAAATCAACTTCTAAATACATCAACTAAAACTTAGAGATATATGCCACCAATATCACAACTCGAAGATTGGATTATCAATAACAGATCTAAACAAATTAGACAAATAATAGTTTCACTCTTTCCCAAAGAAGAATGAATGTAACACAAAGAATGTACAACATCCACAAAGAGAAGTGATATTCTTGGTATTTATCAAAGCTCAAAGACTTGTTCATAAATGCTCAACATTACAATCAAATTACATATGCACAAAGACAAAGAATTTTTCTAGAAACAAGTAAAATTGCCAAACTAATCCTTCTTTCGATTGATTCTCACTCTTTCATCAAAGTACAATGGGGATAAAAAATTGGGACCCTTCAAATGTCCTCATATAGCATATTTATAATTTTTACATTATAACTATCCCCAAGTTCTTGAAAAATTGATTCTTTTAAAGAATCATAACCGTGTTCTTCCAAGTGAGAGTTTCTTAAATTATTGCTCAATTATTTCTTAGTTGAGCCTTATGATAATTTATGACTACTTTTAGAAACACCATAATTACATCATGCATATCAATTTAATTTTGACAAGATAATGCATCATCGCTCCTTGTATGCAAGCCTCGTGGCTTCTTGTGTGGAAAATCTGCAACCTCCAAGTTCTGCATTTAATTACATATCCCTTGGCGATCATACTTGTGAGAATTGGTGTAATTAAGAAGTTACACCCCAACAATGAAGCTTATTCAACTAGAATTACAATAATCCCATCACATCATTTGTTGTGTTCATTTAATTTGATGAAAGTTAGCGGTGTCCTTGTTTATTAGTTGCAACTGAGAAATCTCCCTATGGCTTAGCGTGTAGATATGATACTCATTCTCTTCCTCTATAAATTTGAAGGAAATTCCTTCATTCTTCACATCTCAACTTCATTTTCACAATGTTGAGCACTTCCAATGACATGACTTCCAAAAGTGATTTCTTGATTATTGAGGGTGTAGAATGCAATTTAGTGAAGAGGTTGGTGGTAGACCAACTCATGGAAGTATTCCTCATAAGGAGAAATGTGGAGGAAGGAGTCATAAGGAAGATCTTTAGGGATAATTTCCTCACATAGGTCCATGTTCATAATGTCGTGCTCTTCGATAGCTTCATGTATAATATTATTCAAACTCTCGGTAAGCTAGGATGGGGTGCCAGAGCTGTAGAAAGGTTGATAAGGTCAGCTTACCTAGCCAATGTGGAAGCCACTTTAGGATGCCTCAGTGATTACCCTCGTGAAGGCTTGGTGGGGGATGTTATTTGTATTGCTATTGCTCGCTTTAATGAGCAAGCCAAACAAGCCATTTCTCTCCTTCATGTTGAACTAGAGAGAAATGTGATGGAAACTTTCCCCCACTATGTTGAATTTAATGAAAATTTGTTTTCCCCTATATAGATAAAGAGACCTCAAGAAGTGGTGGAGGGAATCCACATCTTGATGTTTACTCTGTGCTTTAAAAAATGTACTAAAAATCTTCTTTTTTGATATAATATAATTATGTATTCGTTTCCGTGTATTATCTATTCTACGCAATGTGATGAACTTGGTATTTCTACTTTTGCTTCATCATTTCCATTTCTACAATGTGGTAAAATTTAGTCTCTTCTTTTAATGGTTTTTCACTTTCAACACTATTGTCTTCCACTAAATATAAATTGTGAACACAAGATGACGGTTTCAAGTATAATGTAAATTAAGGTCAATATTGGGTTCCTACAAGGTTTTAGGAATCTTGTCGAAGTCCAACACATTTTTAAAAACCCTCTTATCACCTACTTCACAATTTTCCTCTTACGCATGATTCGAAACACTTGGGTGCTTTTTGAAAAAGGGTTTCAACAATAATAAAATGTTGAATTCTTTAGAAGAAAAACTCTGCCATTGAGGATAGAAAAGGTTTTTGAAACTCTGTCGGAACTGACAAAGGTTTCAAAACATTACCAAAGTTCTGAAATAGTCTTATTCTTTCTCATCTCTTTCTTCTTTCGATCAATGCTCACCAAGGTTATGAAAACCTTTTCAGACTTGGATACTTTTCTCATAACTTTACAAAAAGTTTATTCAACGGTAAATTTTAGGTTTAACTTTAGGAAGTTGGGAAAAAATGAGGTTGTGACAACCACTGTGGCACCCAACTTAGTTTTGAAAACCATGGGAAAGGTCGATAACTTTAACTTAGGCAAACTTTTCATGGGAGTATGCAATTTTGAGAGAATGACAAAAACTACGGTAGCACATACATACACATGTACATGTATGTGTGTGTATGTATATGCATGTAAACATGTATGTATAAGTATACATATGTACATGCATTAATAAACATACACACATGAATATATACATACATACACATGTACATGTATATATACAAACATACACTCATATGCATATATACATGTACATGCATATGTAAACATACATACATAAATGTATATATCTGTTCAATTTATAGTTGTTTAGGGAACTTCAATTAGAATTTTCAGGAACTTCAAAAATATACATTATATATATGTATATATGTATGTACATTTATACATGTGCATACATATATACATGCACATGTACATATATAAATATGTGTGTGTGTGTGTGTGTGTGTGTGTGTGTGTCCATACACATTTCATGTACACCTATCAAATATATGTATGCCCATACACACATCTATGTACACATGTCAGATATAAATGTTTGTTTAACATAAACATAAACGTATATTTTTTTGAACTTTAAAACTTCAAATTGTTCCCTAAACAATTATTTTGAAACCCTAAAATATTCAATTGAAAACCTAATCAACTATTTTTTAACCCTAAAATGTATGTATGTATATTTGTACATATATGTATATATGTATATATATGTGCATACATTTCATACATACATACATACATATATGTATGCATATATATCCATATATTGTATGCATATATATCCATATATTGTATGCATATATATCCATATATTGTATGTATATATGTGTATGTACATGTATGATTCGAACATAACCAACATATATTTGTGAAACTTTTAACCCACTATTTTTTATAGAAAGAACCCTAATTGTAATTTATGAATGCCTATTTGAAACCTTAGTTTATAGTTTGTGAACCATAATGTCAAATTGAAACCCTAAACAACTATTATAAAACCTAAATGTTTATTTCAAACCCTTGTTTATAAATTATAAACTTTAAAATATTTTTTTTAAGACAAGAATTTTTAGTACCAAATGTGGCTTTTGATTGATATTTTAGAATTTCATAACTTACAATAATATCTATTGTGAACCCTAAAATGCCAAATTGAAAGCCTAAAAAACTATCAAGTAAACTCTAAACAAAACTAATCAAAAGAAAAATGATGAGAAGCCATTCGATTTCACATTTCACAAGAGCATCAAGCATTGTGTAAATTAAAAACCTTAAAATATCTATTTCAAACCCTAGCCTCTAAATTATAAACCCTAAAATGCTTATTTGAAACCCTAGTTTCTAGATCATAAACCCTAAAAAATCTATATTAGGGTTTTAAATTTAAAAGTTAGGGTTTGAAATAGATATTTTAGGGTTTATAATCTACAAACTAAAAATAAATATTCTTAGGCTTTATAATCTAGAAAATGTGGTTTGAAACACATATTTTAGGGTTTATAAGATAGAAAGTAGGGCTTGAAATACACATTTTAGGGTTAAAATAGTTGTATAGGGTTTCAATTTAACATTTTAGGGTTAAAAATAGTTGTATAGGGTTTCAATTTGATGTTTTAGGGTTAAAAATAGTTGTATGGGGTTTCAATTTGACATTTTAGTGTTGCAAAATAGTTGTAGAGGTTTTAATTAAACATTTTAGTTTTTCGAAATAGCCATTTAGGGTTTCATTTAAACATTTTAGGGTTTCACTTTGGTATTTTAGGGTTAAAAAATAGTTGTATAGGGTTTCAATTAAGCATTTGAAGGTTTCATTTGAAATAATTGTTTAGGGTTTCAATTGAACATTTAAGGTTTCAAAATAGCTATGTAGGCTTTCAATTGAACATTTTAGGGTTTCAAAATAACTTTTTAGAGTTTCAAAATAGTTGTTTAGGGTTTTAATTGAGTATTTTAGGGTTTCAAAATAGCTATTTAGGTTTTCAATTTGACATTTTAGGGTTTTAATTTTTTTATAAATAGTGTTCCAATTTTGATATTTTAGGGTTTGGATTTGACATTTTAGGGTTTAAAATCATATTTTAGGATTTTCGATTAAAAAATAAATAGTCAAAATATCAATAAAAATCATAGATCTAGCATTGAAAAATATCAATTAAATAGAAAAATATACAAGCAGCATGTGGACAACAAATCTCCATTTGAAGCCACATGGCACAAAGCCAAGACAATGAGTGCTTGAAGACTCCTTTTCAACCTATTGTGTGTGCCTTCTCCTTCAACCCATGAAAGTGATGGCTAGTTGCACAATGTTTGGTGTTCCTGTAAAATGTGAAAGTGAAATGACTTCTCATCATTTCGCTTTTGCTTTAATTATTTTTACAATAAGATAATACCTTTGTTTGAAGGTGTTTCCTATTTTTTATCCTCTACAAAGTGAAAAAGTGTTGTCCCAAATTTGGGACTCATTATTGCGGGATGACCCAATATGTAGTGATGTGTTTAATCCTATGGATATCCCATCAATGTGTAAGTCTTTGTACTATTTTTCATTCACTAATGACTATTCTTGGGTCTATTTTCTTAGGAGGAAGTCCAAGGTGTTTCCCAAGTTTAAAGAGTTTAAATCTCTTGTTGAGAATTAGACCAATAAGAAGATCAAGGTACTAAGAAGAAATAACGACAATGACTTCTACTCTAAAGAGTTTGATATATTTTGTAAGCATGTTGGAACTATAAAATAAAGTACTACAACATACACATTGTAGAAAAATACAACACTCAAATTTTCAAATGCACAACATGCAAATTCATTCTAGAAAACTTGGAACACAATAGATAAGCCTGTACATGTTTGATTGGATATTTGAACCACTTTAAATAATTCTATTTTTTTCCCTTTCATATATGTAATTTTTATATTTATGTGTAAGAATCCCATACAAAATTAATAAATTTTAAATTACTATGTATATATATAATTAATTTAAAGTACCATTATAATAAAAAAAATGTAAGAGAAAGCCAAAAATAGAAAACAAGCTAAAAAGATTAAAAAATCATGAGCAGAGCAAGGCAGATCAGCGCAGCAGCAAAGCAGAGCAGCAACGAGCGCTCATTAACTAAGGGCAGTAGGAATTCAAATAAGGATGAAAATACAGCCAGCAAAGGAAAGTCAGCATCAAGCAACCGCTGGGGAGATGAAGCAAGCAAGGAGGAGTCCAAGGATGAATCGACAGGACATAACCCCCAATGGGTCTTCACGAATGGGGAGTGCGTCGACAAATGCCATCCTTATTTTCACGGCAAGGAATCATTGCAAGAAAGAAACCGAGCAAGGTAGATCCGCCATGACACGCCTGTTCCATCCAACAAAAAATGGATTCCAAGGGAAAGGGGGATTTTTAGGGAACAAGCATGGAAGGTGAACACACTAAACAAAGGACCAAAAGCAAAAAAGGAGTTCGGACAGGAATGTCGTGCACCAAGATCGGCTAGGGCACGAACATCGGAGGAGAAGTTAGATACAACCGGTATATGCAATAAAAGTTCGATAGAAATAGATGTTTTCGAAGAAATCAAGGCCGATGCTGCAATATCAAGTGACTTTGCATTTATATGTCGTTTCATTGGCCAGGCTTCAAGTAGGGCAAAGATAAAATCATGGATTCAAGAAAAATGGCAAACCTCTAGATCTTAGTAAGATTTTTATCGAAAGGTTTTTTCATCATAGTTTTTGCAGATGAACAATCCAAGAATAGGGTTACAGAGGGGGACATGTGGTTCATGAACAATAATCCTCTTTATATGCAGCCATGGAACCAAAACTTTGATCCTACCAAACTACGTCCGTATGACTAGCCAGTGTGGGTGAGATTATATAATTTACCAGTAGAATACTGGACCAGCGAGTGTTTGGAGAAGATCGGTCAGTCCATAGGAGCACTAATAGAAATTGATATGGATATATTGGAGGGAGACCTTTACAAATATGCTCGGATGAACATCGCGGCAATCGACACAATTTCGTCCAACATTTGTTTATTGGTCAATGGTGAGCATTGGGTGCAGGAAATAGAGGTAGAAAAGATAAGGAAATTTTGCATATCATGCAGGTCTAGGGAACACAGTACAGTGGAATGTAAGAAAAAAGGAAGCGGGCACTGAGAAAGGGTGCATCAAGGAAAAAATGCCACTAATGATGATCATACTTTAAAGGGAATAGTAGAAGGGAAGTGGGTATCAACAGACTTAGCGATCGAAGATGGGGTGGGAGTAATGGAAATACCACCCACAACAGGGGTTGCCCTTGAAAATACATGTGGAGAATCTAGCAAATTAATACCAGGGCCACAACAAAAGGATAAAAAAACTGGGGAAAATAAAGTAAATTACCAGGATGATGATCTTGACTCTAATGCAGAATCGATTGACGATTTAGATATAGTTGAGGAAAGATGTATATCCCAATCTGCAATCAAACACCTCGATTTGGGTAAGCTTGGAACAGGAGGCTCTAATCGTGGGAGGAAATCTTTAAAACAGATGAGGGAAGAAGAGGCAGTAGCTAAGAATTATGCAAGCATCACAAAGTTTTTGAGTACCAAGGGGGGTATGCCCTCCCTTGGGAAGCAATGAGGATTACTACTTGGAATGTCAGGGGCCTTAAGGCCCCTGACAAGAGATGCCTGATCAGCCGCCAATTGCAAAAAAGTGCAAGCAACTTAATCATGTTACAAGAAACAAAACTAGCAGGCGAAGAGTGTCAGAAATTCATAAAATATTGTAGAAACTAGGAAGGATATCTTCAAGATTCCTTGGTATCCGCAGGTGGCATAGGTTTATTGTGGAAAGCATCAACAATATCAGTCAAAATACTATATTCCTCTTCATATTGGATGGTGGCGAATGTCTATGATTTGGGTTTAAATCGGCAGTTCACGGTAGTTAATGTCTATGGTCCGACAAAAAAAGAAGACAAGGCATCTCTGTGGGGTTTAATTCTAGAGTATGTAGGTTCCCTCTCCAAGGATGATCTAATCATAGGGGGGATTTCAATGCCATATTGGAACTTTCAGAGAAAAGTGGTGGAGTCAGAATTGTCTCACAAACTACAATGGATTTCAAAAAATTTGTATCCAATACAGGTCTGACAGACTGCCCAATAGGGAATGGAACATTCACATGGCACAATAGGCGTAAGGATTTTATGGCAATAGCAGAAAGGCTGGATAGGTTTTTGATTCCAGGAGGTTGGGTCAACTCAGAGTTTTCAGTATTGGCTAGCATCCTTCCAAATGCAGCATTAGATCATTTCCCAGTTGAATTATCAATCACTAATGAATTTTTTTTTGAAAAAACCAGTTTCAAGTTCCAAAATATTTGGTGGCGAGATTCCAATCTGCTGGCACTTCTAGAAGGATGGTGGAAAGAAGCCAGGGTTGAGGGTTCTATTAGTTTCAAAATAGTAAAGAAGTTACAGTTAATCAAACATAAACTCAAAGATTGGAATAAGGAAAATTTTAAAAACATATTCATAGAAAAAGCAAACATTGAGACCGAATTGGAGAACCTCAATGAATATGTGATAATTAATGGTATGAGAAACGAAGAGTATCTCAAGGAAAAGGAGCTAAAAGCAAAATTGGAAGAACTCTTAAAAAAAGAGGAGATCTTCTAGAGAGATAAGTCCAGAGAGGTCTGGCTAAGAGATGGAGATATGAACTCTAAATTTTTCCATGCATCTGTTTTAGCCAAATGAGCCGTTAATAAGATTGAAGAAATTCAGTCTCCAAACGGGGGTTTGGCAAGAGGGGGTACCGAGGTTGGAAAGGCTGCAACTGAATTTTTCATCAACCTCCTAGGGGTGCAAAGCCTGGCATCAGTCAGTAATGATTTTCTGGAAAGTTTAGAAGAGCAGGTAAGTGATGCAAATAATAAGATGCTATGCGAGAAAATAACAAAAGAAGAAGTTCGTAGAGCACTCTTCCAATTACATCCAGATAAAGCTCCGGGACTCGACGGTTTCCCTGCCAGGTTCTTTCAAAACTGTTGGAATTTCCTTGGGGATGATCTTTGGAAACTGGGGGAGGATTTCAGAAAGTCTAGAAATTTTGTCAAGGATGTAAACAATTCATCGATTGTAGTCATTCCTAAGAAGTCTGAATGCTCCTCCTTCAATGATTACAGACTGATTTCTTTGTGTAATACAATTTATAAACTGATTGCGAAAGTTCTGGCTAACAGACTAAAGGTATTTCTGGATAAAATTATCGCTTCTGAACAAAATGGTTTCATTCCAAGAAGAGACATTTCAGATAGTATTCTTCTCATCTCAGAGGTGGCCCATTCGCTCAAAATAAGTAAGCAACCAAGTATGATCATTAAATTAGATGTTAGCAAAGCATATGATAAAGTGCAGTGGGATTTCCTATTAAAAGTTATGAGGAAATTGGGTTTCAACAATCATTGGTGTGCTCTAATACAACAATGTATTTCTTCAGTCCGCTTCTCAATTTCAGTCAACGGATCACTTCATGGTTTTTTCCAGGCATCCAATGGTCTCAGGCAAGGTGATCCTCTATCACCATTTCTATTTGTAATTATGGCGGAGTCTCTAAGTAGCACAATTAAGAATAGGTGTAGACGGCTTGAATGGCATGGGGTAAAAGTGGCACCAAGCATAGAGCCTATTACTCATTCCCAATTCGCTGATGATAACAGCCTTTTTGGGGAGGCGAGCCTAAGAGAAGCTAAATGTATTAAGTCACTCCAATCTAATTATGAATACCAGTCGGTCCAAAAGATGAATAAGGAGAAATCTTGTGTTTATTTTTTTAACACGAGGGCTCGCCTTCAAAACGCAATAACTGCATTACTTGACTATAAATCTAGAAATCTATCGGCAAAGTTTCTTGGAATTCAAATTTCGGCAGGGGCCTGCAAAGCTAAACACTAGGGGGAGGTGGTGGAACGATGCCAAAATAGGGCAATGTCCTAGAAGAACAAATGGCTTACTCTAGCCGGAAGAATCACTATGTCCAAAGTCGTTCTATCCACCATCCCAATCTATGCCATGTCAAGCATGGATGTTCCTGGGAAAACAGAATCAGACATAGAGAAAATTTTGAAGAAGTTCCTCTAGGAAGGATCAAAATGCGAAAAAAAAATTCCCCTAATTGGATGGGAAGCGGTGTGCAAACCAAAAGATTGTGGTGGGGTGGGTCTTCGTAAAATCAGATGGCAAAACAATGCTTTGGGGGAAAAACTTAGTTGGAAAATGTTTAAAAATCTTGACAAACTTTGGTGCCAGATCATGCAAAACAAATACCTGGATAGTCCGGATAACATCAGGATACTCACGGCTACCAATCTAGTTGGTGGCTCGGCGGCATGGAAATATATCTTGAAATGTAGGCCTCTTATTACTAATCACATATCTTGGAAGATAGGCAACGGTAGGAAGGCTTCATTTTGGAAAGACTCGTGGAATGTATATAGCAGCCTGGATGTTCTCTTCGATTTAGGCCAGTATTTGGAAAAACTGCAAGTGGATTTCGGGTCAAAAGTTGCAGACTATATCCAACCAAGTGACGATCCTCTAGTAGGACAGAGCACATTGATTAACATAGAATCCTTACCAATCCCACAAGATTTGGCAACATTAGTCGCACAAGAGATCAACAAAAGGAAGGTTCAACTCCGCAATGAAGAAGATTCCATCATTTGGTGTGGGGCATCATCCAGTAAGTATTCAGACAAAATTGGGTACAAAATACAGTCAACTCAGGCAATCGACAAGTCTTGGATGGAAAAACTTTGTTGGAAGTAGGAAGTATTACCTAAGGCTGGGGCCTTTTTGTGGTTAGCAGTACATCACCGGTGCTTGACAGGTATAAGAATGCAAAGGATAGGTATATGTGTAAGCAAGAAGAAGAGTTTGGCGATCACCTCTTTTTATCCTGTCCAGTGGCAGCATCATGCTGGAATTGGCTACAAAATGCTCTTAATTTTACTAGTCCTAGACAAAACAGGTTGGTAGAATTCCTATCTAGTTGGCCAAATATCAATAAAAAAGGTTACTAGCATGGGATTTGGACATTGGCACCATCACTAGTCATATGGCACATTTGGAAGGAAAGGAACCGCCAAATTTTCAAAGAAAAAGCTTTAAATCGAACACAACTAATTGGAAAAATTCAAGGTGCAATCATCGAAATAGCAAATAATAGAATTTCTATCAGCATCAAGGCAGTCTTCTCTAGGTGGGATGAAGCAATCAGGAAAACTCGGAACGAGCTCATAGTACTGCCAGGTAGAATTAAAGGAGCGGTTAAGGTTAATCGTAGTGAGATACACTGGCTACAACTAGTAAGGCTAAAATGGAAACTAAATTTTGACGGAGCCGCCAAAGGAAACCTTGTGCAAGCAGGGGCAGGGTGCATAGTAAGGGATGCAAGTGGCAAATGTGTTTAGGCGGCTTCGAAATCTTTAGGAGTTTGCTCAAACAATATTGCAGAAATGGAGGTGCTCTAGCTCGGTGTAAATGTTTGTATTCAGCACAGCTTTGATTTGGTTGAAATAGAGGGAGACTCTTTGCTATGTATACAAGCTATCACATCAGGCAAATCTCAAAACTGGCGTATTGGCGGATGGATACCAACCATTAAGGAGATGCTAAGCAAATTTGCAGATTACACATTAAATCATGTGTACATAGAGGCAAATAAGGCAGCAAATCTCCTGGAAAATTGGGGAACTTTTCAAGAAGATAAGGTCATTTCAAACTCTGAACACTCTCGATGGCCAGGACTATAGGAAATCTTGGAAAGGGATTTAGCATGTGACCCGAAATGATAAGGTAGTGGCGGGTGGTTTGATGGTGGGTCAAGTCGACAGTCAGTATTGGATTGTTGGAAGCAAGATTTGGGAGCTTCCTCGAACATCGCCCAAACTCGTGAGTGTACCATGGATTACATGGTGCAGCTATATTACCATGACCTCGGCTCGAGTGAGATAGCGTTGGACAGAAGGTCACAAAGATGGTTCACCAATTTGGGATGAGTTGTTTGTGCGTCGTGGAGAGCCTGTCGAAGCAGTGCGTAAGACTATTCTCCATCCAGGATCCGGCATGCAGAGTAGCGATGGTCTAGTTCGTGAGGAAAGCAATCGAGGATCAATGCCACTGGTGTGATGGAAAAATCTACGAAATAGTGATCAGTGCTCTAGTTGACATTGTTGGCAGCTTGGCTAGGACAGTTGAAATTCTTCAAGGTTTTATCCCTGGAGTATATGCCCAAACCGTCCCTAGTGCTACTTTGGCTTTAAACGATGAAGGAATGGTTAGTGTTCTTGGATACTATTTCAATCTGGCATATTATACTCCACATAATGGGGAACGACTTGATGAAAATAGGATGGCGGACGCTTGGGAGATTTTTAGAGCAGGGGTGAAAAACAACAGTCTGGTTGCCTTTGCTAGATTTATGCGTCAGGGCCATTGCTAGATAGGCGAACAGAGTATGGACCGAGCCATCCAGCTAGGGCATTGTCTGGCAATGATGTATCAATGCATGGCTGCGTAAGGATCGTTGCAATAAGTTTATTGTAACATTGTTTAGGTGCAAAAATATTTTCTTGTAATATCGAGTAGGCATAATAGTTGTTCTTATGACAATATTGGTAGGATCTACCTGTTCATACCTGTAACCAGACACTACCCCCTCTTTTTGGTAGTACTTATCTATAAAAATAAAAATAAAATTATATAATAATCACCAATGAATATATATTAAGAATAAATTATATAATAATCATCAATGAATATATATTAAAGAGAATATATTCAGGAGGACCTTCTATGTACTAAATATAGATATCGTCCAAACCTTCATACTCTAATCATAAACCTATTCATAACTAAAAATGACAAAGTGCATAGACATTAAGAACACTCCCTAACTAAATTACAAGACTTACACAACACTTTACACCAGCAAATCAATTAATATACATATCTACAACAATTAAAATAAATACTTTCCAAGAATATAACAATATGCTCCAAATTTGAAGGACATGCCCTATATAATATGGTGTATATTTCTCATGTGTTAAAAGTCAACTTATCTTAATTAATCCTATTTTGATATTATAATAGCAATCTAGCTTCTTGGCCAATCCTCTTCATTATTTTCCAACTAATCATCTAATCTCTATGATCTTAAGTCATTGACCTCTCTTTATCAATCATTAATTGTGATACGAGGAAGGAACCCTAATAATTACTTTAGTCAACTATCTTGTTCCTAACATTGCCCATAATTCCTAATATAAGCTATTTCATACGCTCATATCCAACAACTTACCATGTATTAGCATAACAAGCACGAGGGTAACAAGGTTATGGTTTAATGGAAGGGGTACTTTAAAAATAGGTATTTAAAATGAATTTATGAGTTTTTTTTAATTAAGTGGTTTTATAAATTTATTAAGAATGTTAAAATAATAAATAAATTGTTGAAATTTTTTAGATGGTCTAATTATTCATTTTTAAACTATAATTTTTTCTAAAGTTTATCCAAAATTTATTATTTACGGTTGGAAAAATCTTTAAGTTAGGTGAAAAAAAGTTTCACCCTCTACATATAATGATTTAAGGATCTCAAAAATTCTTATTTAAATTGTGTCGATAATAATATAGTTAAATTACAATTTTGCAAAAGGGGATAATCACTTTATGATGGTGAAATGCAATTATTTGTAATTATTGATAAAGAAGTAAAATTTTAACTGTAGATAAATGGAAGTTAAAATTATGCAACCATGGACTAGCCAAAAAAAACATATTATGTCATTACACATCTTGCTTTCTCTACATTTACATGTCCTTCCAAATTTTACTTCCAAAATTTCTCTCTTTATTAACATAATATATTTATAATTGTTTTTAATATATACCTTTAAAAAATACAAATAAATAGAAAAATATAAAAATCATGTGATCACCAAAAAGAATGCTTAAATATTTTAACTCTGATCACCAAAAAGAATGCTTAAATATTTTAACTTTTCCTACATGATTGTATAAAACCTACTATAATATTATGCTCTCATGTTTGTAGCTTATTTTTTTGAAATATTTGATCTAATAAAAAATAAATAAAAATATATTATATAATATTAAATATTAAATATTCTTAAAAAGTGGAGATGTTACAATTGTAGAATTAAAATGAAATTGTGAATAACTGAAAATTCAAATTATGCAATCATTAAAAATATGTTTAATTTTTTTTTCCTTATTTTTTAACAATTCCCTCTTAATTTTTATTTCTAAAAATTGAACTATTAAAAAAAATTAAAGATTACTATATATTAAAACAAAGACTTGCAAATTATATATATATATATATATATATTTGAAAATTCTTAATATTTATTATCTTAAAAAAAATCATAAAATCATCAATTTCTTAAAAAAATTAATCTTGTTAATAGATCCTTAGTCTACTAGTGATGTTGAATGATTTTAAATGAATCCATCTGAAATAAGCCTTGTTGAAAATAAGGTCCCAACTCTCAATATCATCAGGGGTGAACAATTTTGACGAAATGGATACCCCTCAATTCTTTACATTTAACTGAAAAGATTTCAGACTCAAACTCCTGTATCAAATAAAAGATCTTATTATAAATGATATATAATTTCCTTTCCATCAAAAAAAATTCTATATATATATATATATAATCTATAAAAAAATCCCCCTCCATATATAAGCATAGCCTAGCGACAGCTATGGAACCGCATTGTAACCTCAGTCCCATACAACTGATTGCAACTTATATTTTAAATAGATAAATAATCTCATTAAATAAAAAATTTAATCATGAAATATAATATAGAATCTTCTGTGCAGCTGCATTTGAACCCTCCTGTTAAACCTCTGCATTTGAAGCCATTTTTGTGTCCCCTGTTACTATGAAGACATATTTCATCATCTCTTGAGACCTGTTCGCTCAATTATCTAGATTTCTCCTAGTTGACTTAGACTACATCCAAGGAACCTCTGCTGGCACTTTATCAGCCACTTCACTCGATCATTGCTTAGATATTTTGCTTCTTTCTTCTTCACTCACCCACCCAAATACCAAATACTTTATTGCTGATTTGACATAGACTTAAAGCTTTCTCTTCCAACTTTTTATGTTCGTAATTTTCCATGACATCTGGCTCTAATACTACATAATTTTCAGAAAGTTTGGATGGACTCAGATACTGCATTATTTTTTAAATCAAAAAAATTCAAACCTAGGACTATATATTAAACTTCTTATAAATCAATTGAAATACCTATGACCATATATTTCACATAAATCAATTGAAACTTTGATAGTTTTTTATAAATAAAAAAATTCAAACCTAACGCCCCTCATATATTCTTGGCTGTTCAAACCTAAGACATTGCCAGCCCTCTTTCAACTTTTTATATAGAACCCTTGTTATGATTAAAAAAGGGGAAATGAGATGTAAAAGGGGAGATGATTGAAAAATCTCGTTAAGCAAATTCTAATTTGGGTCAGCCTCTCAGGTTTCTCATTGGAATATTGGGAAGAGAAACTGCTAGTAGACATTGCTAGCTCTGTCAGACAACTCGTTTCTCTTCGTTCGTTTGTCAAAATCTTATCTCAATGTAAATAATATTGACAATAAACTTCCATCTTCAACCATTAGCATCTTCAATCATTTAGCAATTTGCTTATGAAGGCTCTCTAATGGAAAACTTGTATCTTGAATCAGTAACCAAATGGAGAAAACATTATTTATTCCTCAAATATTATCTTGAATCAGTAACCAAATGGAGAAAATATTATTTGTTTCTCAAATATTATGTCAATCCGAATATTTAATAAAAGTTTCTCTCTTCAATCATTTTATCATCCAAATTTATGGCAATTTACTTATGAATGCTCCTTCATGGTATGCTCACAGGGCATGTTGCTGTAAGTTGCATTGATAATCAGAGATATGAGGGAGAAGGTCCGAGGAGTGCCTCTTCGAACTTAGACAGATGTGAACATTAGGAAATGTGGTGCCAAGAAGATTTCCCCTTCTTCAGTTCCCTTCTTCAGTTCTGGTTGTTCTAGATAGCATCGATTGTCTGTCTTGGGGGCTGTTCTTCTCCCAATGAGAATGGTCAGATGGAGGTTTATATGGAAACAGGTATGAGCTATCTTGGTTCCTGCCCCTTCTCCCTTATTTGTGTTTAGCCTTTCTCGTCAGGAAGGATTTATGCAGCAAATGAGTTTATGGGAAGGGTAGCATTGGAGTCTTTCAATTTCACCAGAGCATTGAGAATTTTAACTTTATGCCGGCTTGAGCAGGTCAGACTCCTATGTTTTAAGACGATTTCCCTGTTTGGCTGGTGCCTTTGAGCAGGTCAGACTTATACGTTTAAGAGGTTTTTCCTGTTTGGCTGGTGCCTTTGGTGTGGTATATTGTTTGGAGGTTTTGGCTGCGCTCTTTTATTTGCATATTTCAACTTACACTCACCTGATGTATTGTATTTGTTCCAAGAGGGGTTAAAAAAAGTATCCAGACGTAAAAGGCGTCGCATTCACTTGAATGAAATGTCATGCATCCATACCTATATTGCAAGACTATTTACAAAGCTAGGACTTTCTTAATATACAGGAAAGAGCTGCACAGCTGCTTCGGTATCAATGAGATCCATTGTTTTCTTCAAAAATTATTGGTTTTATCAATTTAATTTTCTTTCTATTTGAATAAGGCTTCTAAATTATTAACCACACAAAACAGTCTTCATATAGGCATACCAGCACTTTTTATAAATGCAGAAATTAAAACTGTAACATGATATAAAAATAGAGACCGTCAGAATATAATCACCCATTGTGCTGTTCTGTAGCCTTGGCACAAATTTTGTCAGATTTATACTTTCACTTATGTCTTTCATTTAAAGAAAGAGAATTTACTATGTTTTATCTCCATGGGAGGAGAAAACTTACAACTTACAACATTATCATCATTATCTTTAATAACAGCTAAAATAACTATGTTGTGCATTGATAAATTTGACTGCCATCATATATATAGAAGAATGAGGCAGCAGCAGCTCAATGGATAAGAGCTTTTTATCTATGTCTCACGACCTCTATGAAACTACAAAAGCAATACAAGTCTTGACTCCTTTATTAGGGAGTTTACTTCAGCTTAACCATGCATCAAAGCAGCAGCCTCCTGGACAAGAGGCACAGTAGCATGTACAAAATGCTCTGTATCTCTGTGCTCTTGCTCCCATGAAGCAGCCTTTCCTTCACCCATTTTCCTTACAAATGAGACAAACAACCTCCAGTTATCACTCTGGAACAACTGTGGGTTCATCCTCAAATATGTAAACGCACACATGGGTTCAATCATATCATTTCCACCATCTTCTGCCAATCGAAGACTTGCATTGTTAAGAATCTGAGTATGTGCAGCTTCATCAAACCTTGGAAGAGCATTCTCTCCAGCAAGAGGAACCCCAGCTTTTCTTGTTGCAAGAACAACTTGTTTAATAAGCTTCTCTGGTGAGCATTGGGCATCTGCTGGCTGCTCAAAATCTTTCATTTCAATGCAAGTGAAATTAAAAACAACTCCATGTCTTGCAAACATTTGGGCTATAGGTAAATACCCATCTCTCAATCGGGTATTGTAGTACCCAGCAGTAAGCTCAGGGGGATGAGATCTGGAGCCATAATGCCAATGAATACCGGCCACTTTACCAGAGAGTTTAGCACCAGTGCCACGGAAAATTGTTTCAGCTGCTGTTAGAATTCTCTCTCCATGGTCAAGGAGCATACCAGAATACCACTCTAGGAAAAATTCACCGTAAACAGATTTCCAGCCACCATCACGCTTGAAAAAGGATGTATCTTCTGGCCAATTGTTGTAGTGCCCAGCATCGCTTGGTCCTCCGTAACCCCACTGCTCTTTTCCTGTACCTTCAGCTGCGGCTTTCAGGCTAGCCAGCATATACTGAAATCAGGGAAGAAAAAGGAGGTCAATTTAATCACCAGTTTAGATTTTACATAAAACAAGGAGAAAACCCTAAACATCAAATGGATAGATGTATATAAAACAAACAAGGGAAAAAAGAGGAATTCTATGACTAAATTAGATTTATCAGAAAGGAAAAAGACCTGAAAAGCAGATCGAAAGATTCGTACAAAGTATACAATTTGTTCTATGTAAGTACCTTATCATAGCATTGAAAAGCACCAATCCCAGGGAATCTCCATGTACCATTAGCCTCTGGATAAGATGGATACCGCAACTCCCCTGCAGGTCCCATTCCCACTTGAACTTCCTGAATCACAGGAGGACCACGTTAACTCAATACCAGTAAAGGAATTTTGTACAGAAAATAGAAAGATTAACAAATTGAAACCATGAAAATGAGTTACGTCTCTAACAAATTTGACACTGGATAACTTGTTTCAACTGAGGATTCAATGCTGTATTTAAAGGTGAGATCACTGATATATAAAATTGGGTATTCACTCGAGGATTCAATGATGTATCTAAAGGTGAGATCATAGAGATATAAACTTGAATATTCACTTGAGGATTTAATGATGCATCTAAGGTGAGATCACGGAGACAAACTTGAATAAGGTCAAAACTTTGTAATCAAAGACCATGATCCATCATCAGGATTTGCTTCATCCTGATCCATGATCCGGAACGTTGATTCAGGAAACCGATACACAGTTTTTACTAGAATTCTACTTGTTCAATTAGAATGGACTGAAGAAATCTCATGTCTCTAGATATAAACCAGTTTCACTAAAAGGGGATTCAATTATTTAACGAGCGTCTGAGGTTGAAAACAAGCTCAGATATGACTGTCAAACATAACAGCTGTCAGTATGCAAGTTGCATACAAAGTAGCCTACATTCATTGACAGAAAAAATTATAAGGATATACCATATTCATCAGAAAGGCTTGTAGAAGGCATAAAGGAATGAGAGCAGAGTTAAATACATGTAAGCCACGTAGAGAGCTTGTGGCCTAACAGGAAGAAAATTAATCGAAAAGATGATGAAGGTTATCTTATAAATGGCACCAAATGGCAAAATTGATCTATCCATAACAAATATATTAATACTAAGTAGAACAATCAAAATCTAGAATTATTATATATGATAATTACTTACCACAATAGTTTCCTCAAGAAGGTCGTGGAAACTCTCCTTGAAGCTTCTCATGAAATCTGCATAGCACTGAATAGGTGTTCTCCCTTTTAAGACAGGAAGCTCATCACATCCGAGTGAAATATACTCGTAATTTCGCCTTCCCCACTGGTCTGTGTAGGCCAGATCATTATCATGATCCATTTCTTCAACCGCCCATTTGGGCAAAGGAATACTGCTCAATCCAACCATAACAAAAGAATATAGATCAGAACCCTGAACTGTTTTCAGAGAAAAAAATAAATCCACAATAAAAGTCAATGTTTCCACACTGAAAGACCGAAAGAAATTTTGGTACAAATACTTACGTAACAGAATCTCCAACATTTCCTCCACACTGATGGAATGACATAACAGCCTGCACCTTTAATCCATGTTTTTTTGCCATTTCAAGAAGCTCTCTATAGCCAGACCAATTGTATTGCCCGGGGCCCTCTCGTTCAACAAGTCCCCACCAAACATCCATCATAATTCCCTCCACACCGGCACTCTTCAAGGCCTGAAGACTGGCATTCATGGCCTTCTTTCTATTGACAGTATTGTTATGAGTTATACTGTCCAGAGGAAGCATAACAAACACAGGGACTCTCCCTGAGCTATGCTTTCTTGCAGTGCTAGGAGCCAAAACATGCTCTCTTTCTTCATATTTTTTCTCAAATTGAAGAGCTACTTCAGTCTGCCAATCAGTGGCAGCAGGAGCCTCCGTTTGAACTTCAAATGCCTTGCAGGCCACAGACAAATCTGGCCTCATCGAGCTATTTTGGTTATATTGAGGTTGGAAAAACCTTTTAAGTCTGTCCTCTGATGTTGGAGAAGGACTGCAAGGGCTTAGAGGAGAAGACGCACCGCAAGGGCTTAGAGGAGGAGAGGCTGCTGTCAAATGTAATGCATCAAATTCTGCCTTGGGCCTCTGGGTTCTGCAATTCAGACCTGTAGAGGGCTTCCATTGAGCTGTTACAAGAGTTGCTGATGCATCAGATGTTTCAGAAGTTACTGACTTATTGGAAGCTGAAATGCCTCCAAGGGACCCAATATGGAGAGCCATGGCTGTAATTTTTTGCCAACAACTATAACAAATGAATCAAAGGATAAGAATTAAATGACAAAAGAGGGATAACCCAGATGGATTTCTATAACAAAAAAACAAGATTTGAAAGGGATGAGATTTTGGTCAGTGAATTTGCCAAAAGAACACCGCAACAAATTGGGACTGGATCTGGCACTAAAAAACACCAAATCTGGACACAGACAGATGAATTTCTATACGCTGGAAGACACCAAATAAGGCGTGGGATAGATCAAAAGACAATCTGGAGTACACCCACAAAAATGGTGATACTGTAAAAGAATCCCAAAAAAAATTGGGAATTAATTAAAAAGCGAAATGTAAGTAACGCCCAAATGGATTTCTATAGACTGAAAGATTCCCAACAAGATGGGGTTGGATAAAACCAAATCTGAACAACACGCAAGTGGATTTATAGACAGCGGAAGGCACCCACCAAAACAAGGGTTGATAAAAACCAAATCTAAAAAAGACCCAGATGAATTTATATACACTGAAATGGACAAAACAAGATCGAAATTGACTAAATCAAAATCTGAACCACACCCAGGTGAATATACACACAGAAACTTAACGCTAGGAATTCGAACCCTCAGAAAAATACTTACACGGATTCTGCCGAGAAAAGTAAGGTATGTAGGGGATTCAGGAATCACAAATATGCGAATGAGAATCGTATCTGTTTGAAGGAGAGCTTTAGCGCTAATCACAAATCAGTAAAATTTGAGTTCTGGTTCTCCATGCACATTGCATATATATATATATAATCTATTGGATTCTTTGGAAGCACTGGGTTTGGACACGTGTGAGTCATAATGGCCTCAATCTGACACTTGCCTTATCATCACAAAAATTAAAAAATAATTTACATGGTTTCCTATTGTATATTTGTGACAGCCAAGATCCCTCCCTTGTCCTACGGCTCTGATGAATCTTACCCATACATTTTAGGACGGTGCTATCATTTTTAGTGTAGAGGTTAAGGGAACATTCTAGTAGTGTATACTATTGGATTATTATACTAATTTTAGCTGCATTGCTATTGAATTATGGGAAATCCAATCAGTTTAAATGGGCCAATATTTTTTGTGAATTATTAACTCTAGATGGCCGGTGAAAAAAGAAATTAATTGGGTGTTGCATGAATCATTGGTTTTTCCAATTTAAGGATCAGAGATATTTATTTTATTAAATTTATTTAAAATACAATATTTTATCTTTATTTAACGAAGGATTAGAGATATTGCATGTACCTTAAGTATCACTTTTACCCTAATTTTAATGTAATTTGCAATAAAGAAAGTTGGGTATGCTTTGCTTTCCTTAGCTTAATTATTGGTGTTGTCTTTTAGTTCCCTAGTCTTGAGGGAAGAAGCGTCTAAGAAAGCCCTTGCTTGTTTGTGTTAATATTTCTTGCTTGTTCTACAATCATCCATTATTTAGCAAAGGTTGAGGAGCATAAGGTGGAAGAAAGGGAGTTTGTGTCACTTCCATACCATGTTGAACAACTAATACACACTCTAATGCATGTGGCTTTTTGTTAATTAAAAGTCATTATTGCATTTAAGTGGACCGACTTAGATGCTTTCATGTTTCTTAAAGATGCCTCCATTGTTCAACTTGGATCACTCCAAGGAGCTTTCACACCTCAAATTGAAGTTATGCATTAAAAGTAGACGGTTTAAATTGGTTTTTTTAGTATATACATATTGAAACAAATATTTATGTGCAAGGGACCAAGGTAAGTCGGCCATAATGTGAGATGGAATAAGTTTTCCACCAAAATTCAATTTTAGGTAATATATAAGAGAAGGGATGAGTATCCACCATTTTTAAGGATTGATTTGGGAGTAAGTAGTCTAGATGTTTGCTTTAGGAAAGTGATATTTGGTTTTTATTAGATTGTATTTATTTGTAGTATTAGTGTGTTTCGAAAGTGTATAGGGTAATGTTTGTTTCGAATTTTTGTAAGTTTAAAATCTAGATTATTTATTTGCAATTTATTTATTATATTTTGTTTATATATATCAAATTAGTTAAAGTTACAAACTTCATATTTGATAATGGGTTGGAGGATCGAAGATATTATTAATTCATTTAGAGTCAAGGATGATGGCAAAATAGGCATTCATTGTTGTTTAATCATTTATGCTCACACCAAATTGATAGTGTGTTATGCAAGTTTCATTTTACTCTTGGGAAGGTGTGTTTTATCTCAATTGTGGGAGTTTTCCCAACTTCATATGGCTTCTAATGGTGGTGATAAGTGTGCGAGAATGCATTACTCTTGCAGTATGAAGGAGACTAAGTGGGTTCTAAGGAGTGGAAAGAATCCTAGGAAACAAAAGTTTTTCGAGGATGAAATGGTGGTTGATTTCATGGCATTCATGGAGAGAAATTGAAAACCTAGAGCTACAATAGTGGATTGTGAGGATTTAGGAGCTTACCGAAAACATGGATGGAGCTCCATGTGTTAGCATCCAAGAGGCTATGTTGATCTTTTTGTTAGACCCTAGGTATAATTGAGGACAAAGAAATGTGTGGGATGCCCCTCAAATGCTTAGTTATGTCTCCATGCTTTCTACAATGGCTAGTTCATATTTGCTTCATGATGACATTGAGGATGTGGTATATCAAGTGGAGGTATACTTCAACTGTAATTTTGATTATGTGCACATGTGGCTAAAAGGAGGCAAATGTGTCTACAATGGTTGGGGGCTAAAGGCTTGATGTTGGCTTTACCTACCAACACTCTTTTAGTTCTCTCAAGCTACTTATGAGGATGAAGATTTGAATGAGGTGGTGAAGATTCCTACTCCAGGTAATGTCCATAACAAATGAGATTGTAAGTTTAATATGGGATTGACAAGGCCTATGTAAGTTTCCCTATCCCTTAGGTAGTAGAATATTGTGTCCTTTTTTTGGGTGGGTTTTCATGGATGTTTGTAGTTAGCAATATAATGCTTCTAGTTTAGGTTACAAGATATTTTTGAAAATTGTTCATAGTGGCCCCCTTGGCAGTAACATCTATTTTATTATTTTGGACTCAACTCTTGGGCCTTACCAGGTTTATAATAGAAAAAATCACAAACCCCACCATATTAGAATTTTTTATTAATGAATTATAATATTAAGCTCATACAAGTTAATGTCTAAAATTATTATGAAGAATTCATAAATTATTTTCTATATTTGTAAAGGGGAAAAATATTTAAATTAAGGTTATTTAAGTTGGGATTGATTATTAAAAATTAATATTTTAACTAAATGTATCTAGGTACTCAATTTTATTTTTAATGCATGTCTTTGTTGACGTGTTAGAAAAATATTTTCTAGTGTATTAAAATTTTGCACTATTTCACTTACGAATAAATCTTTAACTGTATTATTTTGGGTCATTCTTACACGTACACAAGTGATCCATGAGAGTGAAGAATTGATCTAAATGTACACAAGTGAACTTGTAACTTGTGGAATTGATCTTGTTGATTTCATCAGTCTAAAGCTTATGTGTCTTAGTCTTCTAATGTTTGAATTCAATAAGGTTGAGAAGGGTCTAAGAATGCCTTTAGGGAATCTATTGAATTATGAGGGCCAAGTTTTCCTTAGTTGGACCCCTAGATGAACTAGATTTATGATTATGATTAAAATATCTAAGACATCAAGTAAGCATGCAATGGAGAAAAGATAATGTGTTCTAATAATGTTTTGATAAATGTTACTAAAAAACTCTCATAAATGTTTTATCAATAAAACCCTTGAATGCTCCTTGATAACTCCTAGATGATTTCAAATGACTAAATAATTGTATTTAAATGCAATAGCCAAGCACATAAATCAACATAAATATACACCAGACAACTCACAATGGCTAGTGATATGGTCGGTAATTGTTAGATTTGAATTTTAAATTTTAAAAAGTTAAGGTTTGAATTTGTGAGTATAGAAGTGGCATTGGGTCAGGTGTGCAACTACAAATTGATCTAGGGTGATGAATGATAGGTCTAGGGATTGGGATAAAATATATATTCAAATAAGTGACAAAGAGGATCAAGATGTGTGATGTCATGAGCTAAATTCATTTAATATTAAGCCGCTTGTAAGCTAGGTATTACATTTATGACATTATAATCAAAGTGAGTACAAAACATAACGAAAAAGCGCATGGATGTGCAATTTTCACCATTAAATTTTACCCCTTTTATATGCATGTAAAATAATAGGTGAATGTATTTTAAAATAAATTAAGTAAATAACATGTAAATTAAATGTTTGTAGAAACTTGAAAAGGAGAATGGATATGTTTATAGTAAAAAATCATTTTTTAATTCCTCTTGCAATGATCAATGATTTCAAACATTTAAAATAGCGGTAATACAACTTGCTTGAGAAGGAAGTATCCTTGAAAATGTAAAAACTAAGAAGAGAATGGTAAGAGATTTTTCCTATTACAAAACCAAAGTGATAAAAATATCTAACCATGAGGAAATGAAGAAGGAATCCAACCATGTGGATAAGATGTCATAGCTCTCTAACTATGTGGAACAAGATAATAAATGTGTCTCCATACAAATAATTTAAGGAAACCCTACCTATTAAAGCTGAGCCCCATATAGATAATAACCAAGGAGAGGTAATGTGATGAAGCTCATGAGTAGGTGCATGTTTTAAATTATTATGGTTTTAGCATGTTGCACATATTTGAACAAAACCATATGCATCTTTAAATTTTGATGAATTGTAGAAAGAATAACACCCAAAGAATGAATCCAAGGATGGCCTACAAGAATGTTGTTCACTTCATAACCATACATAACATGAAATATAGTACCAAGTGTAAAAATTCCAAGAGTAATGGGCAAGGAAAAAAAGCCAAGAGATCCACATAACACATTATCAAACCCTTTGACAATGACTAGATTTTTAAACTCTCAAAATAAACCTAGATAAAATCTAAGGTCTTTATAATAAATATTTAATCTAGATCTAGATTATCAATTAAGGATCATTTAATCTGAATATTTTTATATTTAACCACAATATATAACACTTGATTCTCGTGAATAGCATGGGGAGGAGGTAACTCATAAATCATAAATAAAATCTTAGATTTATTCTAATAATTGGTCTCAAGACTAGTGATCATATTTATAGGCATGTAATGTTAGGTGGAATAATGATTTTAGCTCAAACTTGCCTCAAAAGATGTATATGTCTTAAAGTGGCTTTTTAAGAAAGGAATTTTTAAGTTTACCAAGTACACCATATCCCTTAAGCAACCATTTAAGATATGTATGTACAATCTTATGGTGAAATTGTGGTATAGCTAGGGCATAAAAATTAGGAGAATGACTAGGAAAATATAGCTTAGTGTGAAAGATAGGATATGCAAATGCATTAATCATATGGATAATATCATCATGATATGTAGAAAGGATGGCATCATAAGGTCCAAAAATATCACGTGTAGTTAAGTACTATGCATTCTCATCATATAAACTATAAGTTAAGGATACATCATAAGTATTCATCATTGAAGATATATCAAAAAGTGAAGGAAAAGTGCTCAAATGTAAAATATCACTATGCTCAAGCACATCGCTAGCACTATCAATAGACAAAACAACATGAGGCTCATAGAAAAGTGAGGTGAGAATAGCCAAGATGGAAGGTTAGGAAATAACTAAGTCAATGAAGGATGAAAATGAACACATTTGATGGAACAAAATCCCCATGGACAATATAAGGTCCTTAGCATCCATACGATAAAATGACATAAGAGAAACAAGGATAAAAGAACAAAATATCACAAATTTTACATGAGTTTATCAAAATCTATAATAAAGCTATGAATAAAGACCATATATAATGGACTATAGGATTCCATGACAAATGATGTGGCATGACACAAGACACAAGGTATGGTTTTAGTTGAATAGGATGATTTAATAGAGCCCATTGAATCATACTAAACTAGGAACACATGTAAAAACACAAATACATAATAAGGAACCAAAATAGGGATATTTCCCTTTTAAAAAAATATATAGAATGTCCTATTAACTTGTCAAACAAGCCAATCTTCCCTTTATAAAAAATTCAAACACATTCCCTATGCATATATAAATAAAAACACATTAAATTTTACAATTAAAATAAAATAATAACTTTTCTAGTGTATAAAAATCACTATTTAAATCCTATATTCCCCCCTTATTTCTAAGTGGATTTTACCATTTTGTAAGGCTATTAATGTATTCTCACTATTATAGAAACCAAAAATGCATAAAAGGAATAATTTAAATCACACAAAAAATAAATATGCTTTACGAGTCTCACACAAATGGGTTATTGAATTGCACGTGATTTAAATAGGTGGTTTACTAGTTGAGGGCATCACATGTCTTGTTACCCTTACTAGAGTAAGATTGATGAACATAGTTAAACATGCCTATGACCTCATTTTTGAAATTGACCATAAATGGTGTTTTACCTTTGTCTACACAATAACCATGATAGTATGAGCATAACACATGAAATAAACCACTCTGCATATATCTATAAATTAACATAATATGAATCACATCAATTTATATTAATCCACCAAATAGATCCTAACAACCTACTCCAGCACAAGCATTAATAAAAATATCAATACATGACAAGAGTCAACATTTTTGGGCCTTACATTTCAACATGACAAGCAAAAGACTTGGTGTTGAAATTTATTCAATGTCTCATAGAAATAAGAAGACAAAGGGGTTAGAAGAATTGTTGGCATCATATGATGATGTATTTGAAGAACCAAAGGGGTTTCATCCAAAGAAAGAGATAGAACATAAGATTCATATACTTCTCAAATCTCATTTATATAACATGGGTTTGTATAAACAATCATTGATAGAGATTATTCAAGTAAAAGAACAACTTCAAGAGTTGTTATAACAAGGTGTGATACATCCCAAATCTTCATCACATGTATATCACCCACAGTGATCTAGTTAGGAATATAGATGGCTCTTAGAGGATGTGAATGTATTATTGTGTGTTTAATGTGTGGTATATTGAGATAGTTCATAGATACATGTGTCTTGGTGTATCTCAATGATATTTTGATATTTAGTGTAACCTAAAAGGGGCATATGATGCATTTGAGACACATGTTGGAAGTATTAAAAGAAAAAGAAAAAACTATTGTACAACTTGAAGAGTATATCCTGTAAAAGTGGAGGATATTAAAATTTATCTCATGCCAAGGAGAACCATAAAAGCAAGGAATTTTGTACATGCTATAAAAAATTTGTAAGTTCATTATGTGATTCTCTTCTAAATTCCTCCCTCTAAATTTAGTTGCAACATCATATAATAATATTCATTGAAGTATTGGATGATCACCGATTAGGGTTTAGAATTGTTTATGATCAAGGTATTGTTACCCAAATTTTGAAGCATGTTAGGAGTATAGAGGTAGAGAAAAGGTTTATAATTTTTCATCTTAATGTGCCTCAGGGCTGAACTCTATGGTTACAGACAAGGAAAAAGTTTAAGAAACCCCCCCCTCAGCACAGGTGTAAAATCCTAGCGAATCCGGTATACTTCCCGATGAAAAATATTAATTTTATTGGCAATTTTTTTCGTTTTATGGGGAAAAAAAATCCCAATTGGCGAATCTTTTATAATCCCTGGAAGTTCGTGGAAAATCTTGGCGAATTGCAAATTTTTTGAATAGAATAAAATATTTTTCATTGGCGAATAAAACCATTTTTCAAACCAGAATTTTGTTTCCATTGGCGATTAAAACCTTTTTTCAAAGCAAAAAATATATTTTCATTGGTGAATTAAAAAGGATCTCAAAATAGTAAAAAAATCTAGTGGCGAAATAAATAGATATGCCAATGAAAAATCATAGGGATCGTTCGTTGAATGTTCAATGGATGACTGTAGTTGCATTCCGGAAGTAAATCTCTGAAGCACTAGACTTGTGATTTGAAACCTCCGGAATAACACTATAATCGTTAGATGCAGACATGTGGCGAGATCAAGGCTCATCGCTCATCACTCATTCTATCTTTTCAATGCCTCGACATTGTACATTTCATTTAATTGAAATTTTCATTCTTTTTGAAGAAAGTGTGGTTGTCGTACTGCTAGTGCAAGCAGTGGCGGCAATTAATGCCATATGTGATATGAACATCAGAAGCAATTTCTTGGACAACTCATAGCTTTAATGAAACAAGATTTGTAATGATTTCATATCGTTTGAACTTTGAGTGATTTTGACAGCTTGTCAGCTTGAGGTACAGTTCAAGTTGGCATGTAGCCAGATGCCAATCAAATTAAACATTTTAATTATACAAGCTGGTAGCGGCACTGGTGGCCCATAAATAGGGATAGTGATTTAGTGATTAGTAGATAGTGCCATAAGGGTTTTTATTTTCTAGGGTTATTAAGGATTCACGAAGAAGATGATGCAGTATTGGGGATACTGTAAATTCTCCTACCTACAGTTATGTAGTTATAGAGTAATCAGTAAAAGATGAATTTCCTTCAAGTTCAGAATGGGTGGAAATGGAAAGAAGTTGATTTGGTTAACCTGAATTTTTAGACGGGTTTTGAACTAGGATGAGGAGCTTTGATGGAGATAAGTGCTATCCCAATGCATCAAGGCTGCAGGTAAAAGATGGGAGCAAATTTGCTTCTCCTCCTATATTCTAACAACTCTCATTTCCCCAGCATGGCTCTGGTTCTCAAAGGGGATAAGTACATTTTGTAATTTCACGACTCCCATTTCCCTAGGACTGATTGGAACCCCTTTTCCCCAGCATGGTTGGAAAATCCACCAGCAGAAGCTTGGAATCATGAATTTATTTTCAGAGCCACATTTGTATTACGTTGTCACTAGCAAAAGCTTGGAATCATGCATTTATTTTTAGAGTTACATGTGTAGTAAGTTTTCAGCGGCAAAGCTTGGAAATTGGAATCAATTTGTAATCCATTGTAACGAGCAACAACTTGGAATAAATTATTAAATTTTGTCTATGTAAAAGACTAAAGTGACACATTGACATATGTTATTTATACAAAATAGGAGCTACAATGCTACTCGTCTATAAAAAGATATGTAATAATGTGACATTGAAATTCAGTTGCAATAAAATAAATGCTTGTGTTGTGTTATTCTTGATTCCTTGAATCTTCGTTATTCATTTACGCTTAAAAGTAAAGAGTTGTTTTCTAAGTTCGAAACTTCAATGTCTATTAATAATTTAATATATTCAAATTAGTTTTTTTCTTTTGAGAAATTAAGTAATATACTTTATGCAATATGCACTTGATAATTCATGGTTATATCGGGCCATCAAGGGAATGCAGTCATTCATTCCACCGATGTTTATGTGTTATAGCGATGTGCTTACTTTTGTTGACTCTATCGGTATATCGAGGAGCACACTTTATGAGTTATGAGTCTTCCTTCGGGCCATCGGCAGGGCTGTGATGGGGGTTCCACTGATAAAGCATTGTTAGGCCAATGCCTATGGTATTGACTTTAAAACACATGTGTCATGTTTATTGTTTTAAGTTAATATCATAAATTACTCAAGTTTCAACCGTTGGATGAACATTTGATGTATGGTTGTAGTTGCATTCCATAATGAAATGCACAGAGCGATGGGCTTCCCAACTTAAACCTCTGGAATCACCCTATAACCGTTAGATTTAGAAAGATCAACGGTTAAGATTAATAATTTGCAACTTGTAGACCTAAGACGTGTCATTCACTTTACTGTTCCAATTTTGAGAAACAAAGCATTTAAAGCACTTTGTTCTGCTAATTGCTAAGTGTCAACTCAAACTGTCAAGTGATTAATGTTTATTTTTAAAGTTAATATCATAATTCATAAATTACTCAAGTTTCAACCGTTGGATGAACATTTGATGTACGGTTGTAGTTGCATTTCGTAATGAAATGCATAGAGCGATGGGATTCCCAACTTAAACCTCTAGAATCACCCTATAACCGTTAGATTTAGAAAGATCAATGGTTAAGATTAAGAATTTGCAACTTGTAGTGGTGCAGGAGCACCTAGGAGAAACACCTAGGAAACACTAGGAATAGGAAAGGTTTATAAATTTGTTTTTTTGGGATAAGGTCATGTTGACCATTGCATTTGAGTGAGTGGCTTACCAAAATACCTTGGTCAGGAGCTATCAGGAGTGTTTAAGTTTTGAGTTTAAAACACTCATTTGTGTGAGTTCTAGGAAGTTGGGGAAAGTGGCAAATTGGGACAATTTGCACTTTTCCCACTTGGTAACTGATTTGTCCAACCCAAGGGAGGCACAACTACTTTGGCCAACCTATAAAAGGTAAGCCTCGACCTGTAGTTGGGTTGGAAGTCATTTGGAAAGCATTTTGGAATTTTTGTAATCTTGAAAATTTCCATGAAGGAGAAATAAGAAACAGTAGGAGTAATTGGTTAATTTTTTGTGTTTGTGTTCTTGGTAGTGTGTTAATGGTATAACTAGGAATCTAGATACGTGTGGAATGTGATGTAACTATTTTTCAAGCTTTGTGTGGTCTGTAATTAAGCATTTTCATCGTTACATAGCTTTGTTCTTAGCTAGTTTTGGTTTATTTCCCTTGTTGATCAGTCTGGTGAACTCTCAACCATGGAGACTTATACCTCTTTCTTCCACTATACCTAGTGTATAGTCTATGGGGAATGAGGCTAAGCTCCATGCCTATACATAGATTAGGTTTAGGAGTCTTTAGGGGTCGAGTAGTCATGAGGAAAGTCACTTCCTAGGTGAGCTTGGCAATGCCCGACTAGGAAGGATAGTGCAAAACAAGCACCTAACTTGCATGGGTGACCTCTCCTTGCAAAATCCAGTGGTAGGAAGTTGGAGGGAGGCCTTGTGAAAGCTTGGTACCAAGGAGGAGGTCCCAATAGTCCGTTTGACTAGCAAACAAAATGACAATCCATCGGGTGGTCAGAAAATGGCTTAAGCAAGCCTAAATTTACTAAACTAATGGTCAAGACAGAGTACGGACAGTGGAGGCTCCAAGTTTCAAAATTCTTCAAGGTGTGGGAAAGGCCATCACCAATTCCAAGAAAAGAATGGAAGTCTTTTGGAGAATTTAGGAGAACTACCTCATTCTCTCGGAAAAAGACCTACTTTGAAGGCCTAGAACTAAGGAACCAAAATCCTGGATGAGGGTTTGGTGAAAGCGAAGGAAGAATGAAGCTTGGTGAACCTACAAGCACCCTAGGAGGAATGTTGGAATCCTGTTGAAATCTTTCTACACCCCTGCAAAGAGCAATTGAAGGAATGGAGGTATTTAGCCTTTAGGGAAGATTAAGGGCTAGGGAAAAGAATGGTAGAGAAAGCACCAAGATTGGCTTGGTTAGGGAAATGGAAATGATAGTAGTGTTGGCCAGGAGAACCAAGGGTGCCTGACTAGTATTAGGGCCTATAGGTTAAGGTGGTGAAGAGTGACACCATAGGGGTTCTTGAGAACAAGGACCCAGAGCATGGAATAGTGAGTGTTCCACCCAATCCTACCCTATCAGATTTGTATCAGAGCCAGTTAAAGATTTGGGAGTGAATTTTGTATGTCAGACCTGGAATCCAGTGGTTCCACAATCATGGTGACAAATATTGAGTTGGGAAAGAAGGTTGAAGACCAAGAAGAAGATAATAGAAGACTAAGGGAAAGACTAGCACAATTGGAGGAGACATTGAGTACTGTGCTAAACAATGATGGTGAGGATAGTAATAGGGTACCAAAGAAAGAAGAGGTTGTAGAGGAAGAAAAGATCCCTGAACCTGACCCTGTTCTACAAGAGGAGCCTTTCTTGAAGGCATTGAAAGCTTTGAGTGGGAAAGCACTTGAAGGCATACCATTGTTCAGTGGGAAGATGGAAGCCGATCTAGTCATGGATTGGATAGAAGGCATGGAGAATCATTTTGAGTGTGATGGAGTCACAAAAGCATAGAAGGTGAAGGTGGCTAAATCAAGATTGAGAGGATTAGCCTTGACATGGTGGAAATTCATCCAAATAGAGAGGGAGAAGGAAGGAAAGAAACCCATCTCAACTTGGAAAGGTATGGTTGCAAAGGTGAGAGAAGCCTACATGCCTGATGATTATGAGATTCAGTTACACAAGAAGAGACAAAGCCTAAGGCAGAAAGACCTAGATGTGAATACCTACACAAAGGAGTTCCAAAAAATTTGTATGAGGTCTAATGTTTCAGAAGATGAAAGCCTCAAGGTGGCTAGGTATCTTAATGGATTGAAATGGAACATTCAAGAGGAGATGGCTCTTTTATGTCCAAAGACAGTACACCAATGCTATCAATTAGCTATCAAAATTGAGGAGAGAAGCAAGAGGAAGCAAGATCAGGCTTCTAAAGGTAGAGGTAAAGGCAAAGATCAAAGAGATCAAAGAGGACAGTGAGGTGGCTACCAAGGGAGAGGTAATGACCAAAGAAACTAAGGAGAGTTCAAATCCACATATCATCGCAATGAAACACCTTCCAGAGGAGGGTATAACAGAGGTAGAGGTTCTCAAGGAGGATCCAATAGAGGAAGAGGAGTAGGCAGGAGTAATTCCTATTTTGCAACCATGAAATGCTATCATTGTGGTCAAGTTGCACACCCAGCCTATAGGTGCCCGGAGAAAGCAACTTCATCAAGCAATGAGAAGAGAGTGGCTTATGCATAAGAGGACACCATGAGTCCTAAGGCAATTGAGGTCAGTCATATTGAATCTGAGAATGGAGAGAGCTTGATGTTTAGAAGAGTTTTGATCAGACAACCGGTCAAAGAAGAACCAAAACAAAGGAGAGCTCTATTTAGGGTAAGGCGCAAGATACTTGGTAAAGTATGCAAGGTCATAGTAGACTCAGGTTCAACAGACAATATTATTTCAGAGGAGGCAGTAATGAAACTGAAATTGAAGAAGGTACCCCACACCAATCCCTACAAGGTCACATGGCTTAACAAAGGGCAAAGTTTTTTGGTGAATGAACAAGTAACGGTGGAGTTTTCCATTGGAGGGTACAAGGACAAGTTAGTTTTTGATGTTTTACCCATGGATGCATGTCATTTATTTCTTGCAATGCAACAGTTAGAAACCCAGCAAGATCTTCCTTCCAATCATCATATTCTCATAGATTTCCAATGCCAAAATGAAGTGTCGAGAGTGGGACTAAATCAAAGCAGTTGAAATCTTCCCTAAGCCTATTATGATATCCATTATGTGATTCTACCAACTTGTTATATGTCAACAATATTTGTCCTTTCATGACAATCTTATCTAGGAGCTCCTTTTTTTTCTCCATCATTCTATGCTGCAATTGTTCATTCTCCACCAATGCAATGCGTGTCTGTTTGAATACTTCCTAATATTCAATAGCACATTTCATCATTTTATTGAACCTTTCTTTTATCATTTCAGATACAGTGTTATATTTGATGGTTTTCACTTCTTTCTCCAATTCTTTGCATTTCCCCTGGGATTTTAGATGGCAATTCTTCAAGTAGGCTGCATCAGCCAATGCATCAAGCACTCTCTTATCTTTTTCAAGCCATGGGGAGTACAAATCTGATGTGGAGGAGGAAGATGTTTTTTCTCTCTGATTTGCTAGCTCCTTCTTCAGTTTTTCATTTTCCTTAATCAGTTTATCGATCTATGCTTTGGTAAATTTTGCCACATTTATGTTCAATTCTGTTGTCTCCATAGGGTTGGTATCCACTACTCGTTGAACCAAGAGATGACAAAACACTTGGTTTGGATTACTAATTATAGCAAGTCTTTTATCATGGGGATACAGTGACCAAATAAGAAAGGTGGCTTCGTTTGGGTTGTACCCAGATCCTGAATACATTTTGTCACTTGCTTCTTCTGTTAAGTTCATTGTCGTATCCCCTCTTTTTTTGAATCTATCAAATACAATTGAAGAGGTAATATCCCACCCTGGCAAGAGCAACACTCTAGCTTCTTGAAGCAATTCCCTACCTCTTTCAGGAGTGATGGACTCCATTTCCTTTTCTACCTCCCTTTTCAATTCCTCCAGAGCGGTTGCCTCATGTTCAGGAGTGATATCCTGTATCTGTTGTCTCATTTTTCTACCTTTATATTCATAAACAAATGATTTAAATTCATAAGATTTAACAAAATCACAATCAGAAATAAACTATTGTCTATCCATGACCCTCACATCATCAGGTAGTTCATTTGATGCCTCAAATCTTACAATATTTTGCTCTTGAGGAGGATCATACTGTGCAATCATAGGAGCACTAATTTTTTTGACCTGCTCACCCTCTTCATCACCCTGCTCTTCTTCACTTATATCAATATCTACAGAGAAACATACCTCAAGAGTAGGATGTGAAGGTATGTAATCCAAGGGCTCTATGTCTTCAGCTTGTACTCCTGAATAGGTTGCATGAGATGCATCAAAAACAACTGGGGGAACATCCTTTACCAGTTCATTGACATGAGCAATGAGTTGCTCAATTCTTGTTAAAGGATCATGTATCTCACCAAATGCCTTTGAATAAGATGGGACATTTTTCCTCTTCCATTCCTCTGCAAGCATAATCTTGTTATAGGCGGCCATTCTTTGCTTGGTGGAAGCCTCATCATGGTTTCTTATGACATCTTCGATTGAGAACAAATGTTCATACCCTGATAGCCCCTGCGATAATCTCACCTTGTGAATAAACCCTTATGCATCAAATTGTTTCCTTACATCACCTAGAGGTAGGTTGTACTGTGCTAAGTTACCATCAATTTCTCCATATCCTTCATTGGAAACCACTGAAAAGTCTCCAAAACATAAGGTGTTGGGCATAATTGATTGTTTGCTATGTCCTTTGAGGTGTTTGGAATCATATTTTTCTAATTGCCTCACAATTTCTAAAAAAGCAATTCGGTCAGGAACTACTCATGGCATCAAGTGTGGAGCCCCTTCGAACCCATAAACCCTTATCATTGTACAATCAGGGAAAGCATACTAGTCTCCCCAGTTATGATTCACTTTATTTCTCCGGTCATTTTCCTTTGGTCTTAGAAATATTTGTACTTTTGGGGATAGGTTATAGTTGCACGGATACCCTAGCAACTTCATCAATGGTTTTAGAAAAAAATCTTCAAAATAAAGGTAATGAGACCTACCAAATCGACTATCCCACAATGAAGTCCACATTTGTACAGGATTAAAATCTCCATTTTCATTTGTATCTTTTATCCTTAATTCTTCACTCCAGACCCCTCTAACTTGTCCCTCCTACAATAGCAAATGCATAAGCAAAGAATAGTGTTCAAAATTAATATTATCACTATTATTTTTAGTCTTTTCAATCCCTCAATGTAGGGTGTTGGCCAAGTAGCTAGCATAATCAAATGGCCTGGCATCCTTGCTCTGTATGTCTACAGCTAAGACCATTGGGGCAATCGACATGAGAGGCAGAACCTCTACTCCCAAAACCTCACCAATTGAATAATAGGTGTATCGGAAATACTCTTTGAACAAATCTTCATGGAAAGGAGGGTTTTCACTGCTAGAGAACCTCCTGAGTTGGCCTCCTTCATCCTTGGGCCTATGCAAAGGTAATTTCCATCTCTTATAGTTGGTATCCATGTGGTGATACTCTGTCAAGAGATCTTTGATTGTGAATGATAAATTCAGTGAACACTCTAACTAAAATACATTAGAAATTAGATCCCTAGAAATAACAAGCATGTCACCCCCACCATGTGACTGAATAGTTCTTTTCTTGGGGTCATATCTAATAGAGAGAGCTTTAATTAGCTCTGCATTCACAAACACATTGGGCACCACAAGTCTTCCCAAGTTCAACCTCCATGGATTGCAGACTGGTTGAAACCTAAATTGTTTTATGTAATGGTACATGAAGAGTTCGTACCCTCGTTGCGGTGTCCAAATATCCCCTAAGCCCTTTTGTTTGTCCCATAATCGATCCATGGAAGGATTCATTTGAGCACTCCTCTTGGGTCTCGGCCCCGACCCAGGACATTGATCTATTAGGTCTTCATTTAGGAGTCTCTTAGGCTTTTCGGTTTTCTGGTTTTTAGCTTTGGGTTTGTCTGTACTCTCTTCCATTATTTAAATCTTAAGCTTTTGAGTAAAATACCTTCTTAGCTAGGTTTCAAAGTGAAGTACTTACGTGAGTCTTGCTGAGTCGCCTCCACAGTCCACCGGTCTTTGTTGCGTCAGAACTCCAAGTTTTTTCCTTTCTGCTTCTGCCCTAAGCGAAATCTTCCAAGATTTTGTAACAACTATGCGATCAACTTGTGATATAATTCACTTCAATTCTGGTTCATAAATGCACTGCAACACGGCTGCACGATGCCCCAAGATGTCACATCAATCTTTCACCAATATCCACCCTCTCCACTGATGGACACCTATCCTTTGTTCTATCAGTGGGACGCCAGATAATGTTTTTCCAATGCACCATAGTTCCCCCGATATACTTTATACATTCAATAACTCATGCCCATGGGCCATGGTTATAACTCATGGTTACTTTTGTTGACAACTTGACTCTATTGGTATATCGGGAGAGCACCTTAGGAGTCATCCCGATAGAGTATTGTTACATCAATACTAGGTTGTGAGCTATTTTTATCGGGCCATCGACGAGATTGTGATGGGGGTTTCGGTAATGAAGCATTGTTAGGCCGATGGTATTGAATTTTGTTAGGAATGGGGGAAGGACTATGTCACTACGGAATTTCAAATTTTGTTTAATATTTATGGATGCAATGTGAATGTAGGCTATAATATGGATCTTGTCACACAAATTTCTACAATTTGCATTGTTCATAAAATTAAAGTGTGGTATATTTTTGTGATTATTGATAAAATAAGATAATTCATGCCCATGGTCATAAATTATAATTCATGGTTACTTTTGTTGACAACTTGACTCTATCAGTATATCGGGAGAGCACCTTAGGAGTCAGCGTGATAGAGTATTGTTACACCGATACTAGGTTGTGAGCTATATTTATCGAGCCATCGACGGGATTGTGATGGGGGTTCCGCCGATGAAGCATTGTTAGGCCGATGGTATTGAATTTTATATAATTTATAAAATATCATCAACTACGTTACTACAATTTGACTTTGGCATATGTATTATGATTCATGAAGTGCAATATAATATAAAATATCATGGAGACTTGGAGTGCAATATAAAATAAAATATTTTGAACTTGAAGTGCAATGATTCACAATTTATTTGAATACAATATAAAAAATCATCAACTAAAGTTTGGAATATGATTCATGCTGACATGCAGTGCTTGAGTGCAATATAAAATAAGATATCATGAAGTGCAATGATTCACAATTTCAATGTTCATTGAATACAATATCAAATATCATCAGACATCAACTACAGTTTGGACTTTGGAACAATGGAAACTGATTCATGAAGTGCAGTAAAAATACCTAAAACCTACTAATTATCTTCCATTTCCCAAACGGAGTCAGGGTCCTCAAATCGATGCTCATATTCAGATAAAGTAAAAGAGTCATCTTGATTCTGAGACTGCTCTGCACTTTCTTCGGCTTGTGTCTCAAATTCAACATTTGTTGTTTGATTTGTGTCAATTTCAATATCATTATCATTTGTCCCAGGCCCAGTCCCACTGCCACTACCACCAGTACCGGTGGTTGTTGGAATTGGAGAGCCTGTGTTGCACAACCCGGTCCCTCTTCTTTCACATGTGGACCTCCAGATTGCGAGTGCCCTTTCAAAAGGAAATTTTTTGACATTATACACAGTTCCTTTCATCCTCAAGCAATTTTCCAAATTCTTGTCCAGATTGTTTCTTAACTTTGATTTCAAAAACCCCAATGTACTGAAAACTCTCTCATCCTCCACCAACCCCAATATCATATGTTGACATAAATCAGCAAGTTTGAAATATTCTGACATCGAACCACACAATATTTCACTCTGACCTAAGCTTGTCCAAACCTTTTTTATTGATCCCGGTTCAAAGGCCTTCTCCTTGCCCATGGATTTATACTGCTCCCTCATAGCTATTGCAAAACTCTGACATTGCTTTGTAAGCTTATTTTCATCTAAAATTCCTTCTATTATTTGTTCATTGTATGTTACCTTTTCTGAAAACTGTTCGATCAAGATTTTTACTTGATCATGAAAATATTTTAGGTTATCTCGATTTACCCAAAATTGAGGATACACAATACCCATGGATTCAAGTATTTCATGTCAAGGGAATCTTTCAGAAATCTCTGAGGAAAGAGATTTTGCAATTTCCTTCAAATTATCACTAACAGATTTAACAATGCCGTTAAAATCTTCCTCGTTAATAGGTACTTCTTTTCTAGAGTGTCTGGCTATCTTACAATGGTACATTGGTATCTCATATCCACATACACAAATACATAAGTGCCCACTTGCATTAAACTGTAAATAATTATCAAGATTATTCAAATCAGTAATTTTTCGCCACATCAAATGATTTGCACCTTCTTGTGTTAGATCTAGACATAGATGATTGAGGGCCAAGCATGTAAGTTTACGTAGATTGGCATATTCATAAATATACATAGTTCTGTCTTCGGCTTTCTTCACAAGATTGTTCATCTCATCCAGCATGGGGAGAAGACTAGCTAAAGTCAAGAGTGTCTCTATATCGCTTAACCTATGTAAGAGGCCAGGAGCTTTGTCTACTGTGCTGTGATGCTCATACATCACTCCAATCAAGGATTGATATTTTGAAAGAACTCGTTGCACTGGTCCATGCAGGGAGATCCATCTGGTATTGACATCCTTGAGAAGCTTGTTTCCAGGTGTTATTCCCTCAGAAAAATTTTGAAATTCAAGGAAACATTTGGGACTTCGATAGAAGTATGCGTGAATCTCGCGAACTAGATTTTCAACTTTTGATACTATAGGAAACTTGTTTATAATTTTGAATGCTAAATTCATTCTATGGGCCATGCAGTGAATGCCAAGCATGTATGGTGCACAAGTAGTTTGTAACTTTGTGCAAAGACCACTCCTTTGACCTTGCATCACTGCAACTCCATCAGCTCCTACACACACCAACTTTTTGGCAATTGTCAACTCATCCATACCTGCAATTTCATTCAAAGATTTCATGACTAGTTCAAATAGATTTTGCGATGTTGAACTATCCTTCATTTTATGAACACAAAGAAGATGAGCTTGGAGAATATGTTGTTCTACAGTATACAAATGCATACAAACCCAAGAAGTATTTTCTACCACAGTAACTTCATCTAAAGATAATGCAATGAAATTTCTCTTTTAATTTCTCCTTTAAATCTTGCTTTTACACTACAGCAAGACAGTTCACCCATTCCCATCCAGCGTTTATTGACCAATGTGAGAAGGGAAAGCGGGGAACACTCAAATAAGATAATAAATCAAAATATTCTGGGTAGTCTGTCATAGGACGCCCCCTGGACAAAATATGAAAAACAACACTCATCTGAACAGTTTTTGACAAATTTGCTGCTACCATGGCTTTTCCAAAATGAGCCTCAAGTATACCTTCACATTTTTTAATCTTCGACATTCTATGGTTATGCTCTCCATAGTCTGTGGCATACTTAACATGAAGACATTCTTCCTTTGATTTCCATCGTAGGACTAATTGTTCATTTTTGTCTATGATTTGTTTTTCATAAACTTCGTCGATATGTTTTTCTATAGTGTAAAGCTTTAGCTGCATCGTCTTGTCTCTTCCACATTTCCAACTGCAAATCTTACATTTGACCTCTATTTCCCTTTCAATATCATTTTCGTTTGATACCCCCATTGCTTTAAGGAATGGGTACTTCGACAACCAACCAATTTAAAAATTCCTTGTCATTTCCCACTCGCGCCCCAATTTTGCTTTGCCTTTTCTTTTCTTGCTACCAACATCATCCTCATCCAAGTCAATTATCTCATTCTGGCTATCCAGGGTATCCCTTGGAACATCTTCTGCGGTATTTCCATCCTCATTTGATACATTTTGAGTTAACACAATGACAATCTCACCTTGACCTTCATGTGGCGGTGAGGTATTGTCATTGCCATCTTCAATAATATTTGGTGGAAGAGTCGATGGTGTAGCTCTACCTTGATCTAATGGATTAGAAGCTTTGCCAATTCCAAAGTAAGATTGTATGGTACCTCCACATTTTGGGCGTTTTGATGGCCTCCCAGTCTCTTCATTACCCTCAGGAGTCTTACCCTTGTAGTTGCTGCTCGACATATTGATATCTCACTTCAAATAAAAGCTAAAAAAAAATGTCTTCTTGTTTAAGAAGGACAGACCAACAGAGAATATAGATCCCATTCCCTACTCAGAATCATGTTTAAGACTGAAGCAAGAATGGAAAACAGATAAAGAAATCTTATTATTATAACTAATAACTAATAATAGTGTGACGAAATGATCACTCACCTTTGAGTCTACATTTTTGGGTTTCGCTTACTTCTGAATCGAGAAGTAGAACCTCATAACCGAACAAAATGTGTAAGAACAAATAACAATTTCAATTGTATTTATATCAATCCATATTTGATGAATTCCGCGGGATTTTTAAATGGTATGTTAAAAATTTGGCGAATCCCGCGTGCTTATACAACGATACCTTGTAATTTTCAAGGCAAAGTAGGTCCTCATAAGCAACTATTTATAAATTTTAATTGGCGAATGGGTCTTCACAAGCAACTATTTGTAAATTTTAATTGGCGAAATGGGTCCTCATATAATGTTGTTTTAATAGTATTGGTGAATATGTTGGTGTTTTATGACACGCTCCCTGGGATTCCAGGCGAAAATATTGATCGGTCCATTGGAAAAGGTAGTTTTTTATGGCGAATTTATTGCCTAAACATGCCTCGTAAAAAAAAACTGCTAGCGAATGGACATGCATTGGACCGATAGTTCATGAAATCCGAGCATTTTGAACACCTTGCTAGATACCTAGAATTCGCCAAATTCAATTTGCCCGATTCCTGGAATTTGCCACTAAAGTTATCCTTGGTTACAGATGATTTTTGGTCTGAAGGTGACAAAATGAACTTATGATGTAAGCTCTTTTTTAAGCAATACAAACAAACTCTTATTCCTAACCAAAAAAAATATTCATTGAAGTATTATACATGATAAGGGTTTTGAAACATTAAAGGATAAGATTTGTAATGTTCCAATGTTATCCTTACCTAATTTTCAAGTATCCTTTAAGGTTGATATGGATGCTAGTGAGTATTCCATGGGAGCCATATTATTACATAATAGTAAAATTATATGCTACTTGTTAGAGATTTTAATTTTAGTGATAAGGTATCAATTGATGAGCTAAAGGGGCTCTATAATGAATGCTTCATAAGGCATAACACTTGCTGAAGATTTTGCAAATGGGGTAGCAAGCTAAGTGGGCTTAACCTTGGGGAAAAAAATTATGGTTAAGCGCACTTGAGCTGGAGCAATACTGGGATGGGTGACCTCCCGGGACGGACCAATGCTTTACCTCTATGAGCATCACCTAGATGCAATGAGTGCTAAGTGGACCATTCATTATCATGAGAGATGGGTTCTTGTGAACCACTACTCATGAATCATGGGTCAATGAGTTTGACTCGAAAACTACACGGTTGAATCTTGATAGCAATATCATAGGTATAATCTAGTTTATTACTAGGATACATATGCATTAATCTTAGCAAACAAGAAATTGAGACACTATTGACTTGGTAGGGAAATATTTATATAAATAGACCACAAAGATGTATAACTTATGTAAGGTCCTAACCGTTTTGATCCTTGTTGCATTCTTTGTGCTTGGTAACTTTGTTAATTCTAGATAATTGTGAAACTTTGTATGTGGCCCTTCATCTCGTAGTACTATATTTACATTATATGGTCAATTGACATGATAAAGAAATGATAATTAATTTTATTTATGTTGGATAAATTAAATTTGGAGAAATAGATTTAACCCATTTTAAATAGGATTTTATTTGGATGAGAGCATGAGGTAAAGGTATGTGTTTTTATCAATACTTTCTAACCAATAAGAATTGTGTCTATTTGATTTACCTTAAGAGTGGATTTTGACTACAATTGTGGTTATGACCCAATTGAGATAAATATATGTTTTGATGATTAGGTTAGTGATAATTTTGTTTACCATATGATGGTTTAAAATGCTCCAAATTTTTTAGAAACTAATTGACTAATAGTTGTTGGTAAGTGTTTATGCAATGATTTAATGGACTTGGCTAAACTTAAGTGTTAACTATATTGAACTTGGCCTAAGAAGGATTCCTTGGTAATTGAATTTTTTTATGTCAAAAATGCATAATACCTATATAGATTTAGTTCACACACATGTAATTATTTTTTAAATTGAATAATGTAATGAAATGTCAATTCCAACTTTGATATTTATATTACTTCTTACATGGGAATTGATTAATATTACTGTATTCAAATATGGATTAAGTAGATGATAAAGATGTAGGAAATGAAGACTAAATTGTTTAAACTTGAAAGTCAAACATTTATTTAAAAGTAAATTATGTTTATTTGTGGTTATTATAAATTATATTGTTTTGCCTCGTGTTAGGATTAGGTGTACTATGCATCTTACATTTATCCTAAGTTTTTATGTAACTTAATTATTTGTAGATAGATAAATAATGTGTGTATCTCCAATAATCATGAAGTTGGAAAAATAAGATGTCCATGTGGTGGTGGGGACATACACTTGATTGTTTTATTATTCTCTTAGGATTTAGAAATATTGTTGTAATGGGGCATTGATGGAGTTACATAGTGTACTTGTAAGAACATCTTCTATTATTAATGGGTGTAGGATGTAACTAGTGTCTCATGGAGGAATGATTTGGATTTATATATGTCAATTTAGTTGGTGGAAGTCAAAGTCACTTGTATAAGAATTATTTTCCATTTTAGGATGGATCCACACATGTTGGCCTATGAGAATTCATACCATGGTATTTTGAGAGTATTTTAAGATGGATCCACACATGTGGGGTCATGAGAATTCATGTAATGGTATTTTGGGACTATTTTAGGATGGCTCCACATATGTGGGGTCATAAGAATTCATACCATGGTATTTTGGGACCTTTTTTGGGCCCATGGTATTGTTTTTTTTGGTTTTCTAGGTCTCCTTCAGTCAATATATTGGAGCATGGGATATATTATGTACATAATATAATTTTTTAAGGTTACTATATTATATTTCTTACATAGGAGAAATATTGTTGATCTTAATTGGTAATACATTGGGTTGTGTGGTGCTTTGGAGGGTAGGTTTTTCTTGAAAGGACTTTCATAAAGTTTATATGCTTTTCTTGTCTTCTTATGATTATTTATGTTCTATATCTCTCATTCTTTATTTTCTTGGTGTTGTTTACATACTATAATGTTGCTAAAAAAATTATATATTATTTTTGTAATATTCTCCTTAAAGGTTTAATATGGAAAACCTCACATGTTTAGAAGTTAAGCTTTATTTTGATTTTAACTTCTAAGGAGTTTGCATACACTTTTCCTTGTATTTGGTATCAAAATTGAGGTGGTTCTATGAGTTACATGTACTTGTATCTAGTTTTCATGTACTTGCATGTGGTGGATCCATAGCAATTAAGTAGAGGTGTTGAATATGCTTCCTACACTAATCTATGAGAGGAAGTATCTACAAAAATTAAATTGATTATATAGTTACAAGGAAATAAAAATAATAAAATAGATCATAACAAAGTAATTTATGTGGGGAAAACCCTTTTAGGAGAGAAAACCAACACTCCAAAGCATTAACTCATTATATAATTCTATAATCAATGGTTAAATTATACTTGTAGAGTCTAATTATTATTAGGAATATCATAACATAACCTCCATCTCAAGAACCCAATAAATAGAAAAATAAATACAAGAAACCATAAAATGATAATTGGGAAACTATGAGACAAAACTAGCTAAATTATGGCATCCTAATCCATAGTTAAAAATCCAATACATGCAAATCTCAAGATGAGTCCATAGGCTAAATATGACACATGCCTTCCACCTACCATAAGCTCACAATAATCTACTCACCAACTTGGGTTCTCTATTTTTGATCCATTAACTCCATTCAAAGATGTCTTATAAAAATTCATAGCATGCATCACAATTTAGTCAACAAGTGCAACTTCGTGTTACAACCCTCTTATGTGTCAAAAATGCTAGATTGCATTTTATGTGAGATGTCCAACTTTCAAAAACTTCTACTTTTGATTTGGGAAGCGAATTGAATTAGTTAAAATAAGCTAGCTAATATCATGTTCTAAGCCAAAAACATGTATATTCCTAATGTTGTAAATATCTACAAGAAGTGGATCTAGTTTGGTGAAATTGTAATATAGTTATAGTTATCTTTTTATAAAAATGTGTATGGAAGTCTATATTCTTTTAAAATCATGATTACGTGGAAAGAGACCATACTTTTCATTATGATATTCTTGTATTGGAAAAGTATGATTCAAGTGTTGAGAAAATTTTCATGTTAGTAAATTTAAATTAGATTATGATGATCAAACATGAATAAGATATATATGATTTAATGGAACAACTTTTGTGCACTTAAAAATAAATTTTCTTATTATGGGACCATTTCATAATATAGTTTATGATATTCTATATCTTGTAAAATATTTGTCAAGAGTTGGAAAATAAGTTGAATCTAGAAAAAAATCAGTTTGTATTTTTGGGGTTGTTACAAATATATTATCTTCTTTTATTTATTTACAACTCAATTTAGAGACTATCCTATGTACTTTTTTCTATTTTGTGATGGGTGATTGATCATAACCCTTAATCAAACTCAAGTTGAATTAGCTCATATCATAGTTATTATGCTCAAGAAAAATAGATATTTGAATGCTATAGAGGAGATCTAGTTAATATATTTATTTGGTGCATTGCATTAGTTTGTTTTTATTTCTATACACGCTTTGTCTCTTTCTATCGATTTTCCTTGCAATTTATATATTAGATAGGACTTATCCTTCCTCAAAGGTTGCTCACACTTTTAACTTGTGCATGTTGGTATTAGATGTTGTCACTGAAGTATTAGCATTTCTTGATAGAATTTTCTAGTTAATGATTGCAATTGAATATTAAACTATGCGATCAAATCAAAGATTAAGTTATTTTATTAATCTTCTTGACAATAAAGAAAAAAAATGAAAAAATAATACCCACAAAGCACATGGGAAACAAATTTTAAATTGGAAAACCATTTTAAAAAATGCAACACCAAAAGATAGCCAACAATGTATTAATATGCAAAAATAATATATCTCAAATACAATGTTAATCTCTTTCAACCTATCTTTGCCACCTATTGATATCTACTGTTCTATCTCTTTACATTAGTTGTCTTTGTTTTAACATTTTCATCATCCATCTTCTTTCATGTCATTACAATTGTAACTAAGAACACAACAATTACAAATACTTTAGAACTCGGTTGTTAATCAATTAAACACTAACTCCATGATATCATCTCCACCACATGTTCTTCTTACACTTTGAGTCATCAATACAAATCATTTTTTATTGGTACCTACCACTATTCATAGTTAATATGTAATGAATAATAGTGGGATTCTATTAATAGTTGATGATATCATCATTTGATGGTCCTCGAGATTTACAACATGTAGTGTTCACTAGTATCTCTCAAAGTTTTAAGGGTTATTAGATGTAAACATGATTGAATATTTCTTGAGGTTTTATATAGGTCAAGGTTTTAACAATATCAAAATGGTTCAAGGGTGGTTGTTAGATCATGACATGCCACTTAATAAATCAATGATACTCGAGTACTCTTTTGACATCACTATGACTTGGTGATATCCTTTAAGTGCCACCAACCACTTAGTGTATTGATGTCACGATGATGACACTATATGACCCATTGATCACATAGCACTCCCTCATGTGAATAATATCAATAAATGATGGTCATTATACTCTATCCCATCAAATGACTCTTGGGATTTTGGCTTAGGCAAAATTTTAACACCTAAAAATTTGAAGAACCCTCTAATATGGCATGGCATGTGATAATCAATGGTTCTTATAAGTTATCAATAGTGTTCATCATTGGTTGAAAACTTGTAAGACACAAACCATTAAATTTATTGTGATCTAATCAACTCATTATTTAATAGTTACGAACTGTTTATTCTACTCTACGAAATATAAAATCCTTAATAAGTAAACAACACTCAACTCACTAAATTTCAATGTATTTGGCCCCTAATTAAATATCATTTTGAAACATCAATACAACCATTAAAAACAAATAATTATAACATCTCTTATCCCCCAAATAAATAAATAAATAATAATTTAAAAGTCTAAAAAATATGAAAATTAATATAAACTTTAAAAAGTAAAAATTACATTCTATAAATAAAAAAATTATCTATACACTTGGATATTAAATACTATTTTGATTCTAAAATATTAAAAATCACCATCAAAATTATCTTAATATGTTTGGTAAAAAAAAAGGCCACTTAATGGACATTTGGATTCCAAGCTAAAGACAATCGTGGTATTGTCTCAAATCTTATTTCAAGATCTATTTAAAAGGAATTTCATTTGAACAAGATTATAGGGAGTGATTTTCAAAGAAAATTTGTAAGAGTGATCTTTTAGTTGACTACCATTTTATTCACTTCAACCTTTGAAGAACATTCTACACTCTACTAACTAGCACTTGCACCTAAAGGAGGTTCAAGGATTGTGAGAATTATATATATGCATAATATGTTAGAGAGTATGTGTTTGTGCATGGGAGCATATGGATCAATGTGCTGCAAGTTATAGTTGCATGTGATTGGATGTCACACCCCGTCTTGTTGTTACTGATTTACTTTTACCTTCACGGGTAAATAGGATGGTAAATGCATTCATGATTTTGATATGTTTGCTAGATGAATGGAATATTGAAATAGGTATTATGAGAAAGTGTTGATAAATGCTTTAAAAGAGTAGTTATGTTTACATTATGAACATACATTGCTATATGAATATGCTAAATTTTAAGATGCATAAGGATTTATTATGAACGTATAACTACCATTGTAAATATGCTAAGTTGGTTGCAAGGACAAGTTCAATCCTCTGGGTGGAAGGGAAGTATCACTCAGGAGAAGTGATTGGTCAAATAACCTTAATGATACCTATCTGATCTCACACATAAACTCACAATAGAATGGTTGAGTCTAGTCATAGTTTAGGGAAAACTGGTAAGTCATCCTAGTATGATGTGTTTGCATTAGTAAGGGTCTTGATTAATATTGAGTGCATTCTTGGATGATGTTTATGTGTTTTGTGTTTATGGGTTCTTATATTACTATGCTTGATTGATGAGTTGAATATATGTTGAATGTATATATATGTATGTGAATGCATGTCAATGATAGACCATACGCATGGAGTAACACATACATGAGAGTGCTTAGGTATACGTACCTATGCGAGCTTATGAACGGGTTGCTTATGAGTACGAAGTTATCAAAAGGAAAAAGAGACATGAACATATATATGTATATATGCATCACATGAATATACTTTCATCAATAGAATAAGCGAGTATATGTGAATGATTGTTTAATCAAATGTGTATATTGGAGTATATGCATATGTATGTGCTAATGTCAATGTATGTGTATATGTTGACACGATGAGTGACTATACAGGTATATTGATATATGTATAAGTATGCATATGTGTATATAAGTTATTTAATATGGTAAAATTTTGAGTATATCACTTACTTATAATCATTCGATTATCAAATGGATTATTACTTTATTGCTTTAAATAATATGTATATATGTGTCTGGATATATACATATATATACATATACAAACATGAACATTAATGCTTATATAGATGAGTGTGTGTATATATATAATATATAATATTATTATTATGTGAATGTTCACTTATTCATATTCATTTGAATATTGAATGTATACATACTTGATTGACATGGGGTATTTATATATATATATATGTGATGCTTGGAGGCATTATATATGCATGAACATAGGCTAAGTTGTATATGAGATATGCAAAGTGTTTAAAGGCCGAATAACACATATGTTGACTTTGGATAAAGTTCAAACTATATGGAAAATATTTCACAACAATAAAAGGTTGATTGGAGAATAAACCATATTCGATACTATGGAAATGCATCTTTGAATTGCTAAGAGCATATTACTCAAACATTGGACACTTTAATTCAAAGTGGTGGAGTATTCATCAACTAACAAATAAAGTGTAAAATGTATGAGAATAGGAAAAGTAAACAACAAGGAAAAGAACTAGTCAAAACACCATTTATGCGCTAAAGCAACTCATCTTTCCTCTATTTCTCAGCAAAGCTTTGACTAAGTCGATGTAGTAAGATGTTGCTTGATAACAATAGACTATTTCAATGAGAATAACCACACCAAAGTAATAAGAAAAGTGGCTGCAGACTTGGTGCCAAATTATGAAGATCTATAGAAGTCCTTTTTGGTTGCAATTTAACTATCATCTTTTGAGAATGTGCAGATTTGAATTGGTCTTTGTTGTTGTAAAAAAGAAGGTCAATCTTTTGTGATGAGTTTAAACCTAGTTTGCTGCCACCTTTTAGCCAAGTGAAGTGAGTCAAATTGCATGGATATTTCTATCATTTTGCATGCCTTTTCTATAGGCTGCAATGTCTCCTTTTTCTATATAAATAGAGAGGTTGGTGCTCTCATTTGTACGCATCATTATTCTACAAATTTACTCTGTTGCATTATTCTATGAGAGATAAGAGTTATTTTTTGAGAGATGAGAATTACTTTGTGAGAGCATTGTGTTATTTTGAATACGAGGCTACAATGAAGAATTGATTTGGGTTGTTAAAGTAAAGCTAGGAAGTTGTTGTAGGAAGGTCATGCATCAAGTTAGTCAATTGGTTAAGTGTATTATAGGCATGAGGACCTAGTATTCTCTTATTTGTCTTTATTTTTGAAAGAATAAGATTGGTATTCTTTTTTTTTGGTACTGCTTAAGATTACTTGCATTAGGAATCATAGAGTTTGCTTGATATATACTTTTCTGTGAAAGTGCTTGTATTTACTCCATAATAGGAGTGTTTGTTCATCAGTGGTATTATATACCCAGAATGATGAAATATGATTAAAAGAAGTATCCTAATACTCCTCTATATGTCCTATATAAGGATTAGATATTAATGTTCTATACATAGACATTTTAGACTACGTGTAAAATGGGAGTTGTACCAACATTATGAAGTAACTTGAAACTGTAGCTTATTATGCTAGGGAACCTTAGGAATGATGGGTCAGCATTACAAAAGTGAAGGTATGAAAGATATGATGTGACGTTATGCAAACCACATCAAATATATTTACTCGAATGACCACTTGATCATGTGCCATACTCTTGAATGGAACCCTAGGTTTAGAATAACCTATTTGGGATGAGAAGTTCATTTGAGTAAAGAGTGAAACCTTAGGTTAAGATTTACCTACCAAGTTGGGATATGTACTTGACTACTCATTGATACTTATAGGTTGGGTTGTAGATTTGGTCTTGATTAGAACATATAGGGTTAGATTAAGCTATATAATCAGACTAGTCATTGGTTGATGACTTTATCCTAAGATTAGGGTATACTAAGGTTGAGACTCACCTATGTGATAAAGTAAATCACTTGAGCTTATGAAATACTATATGTATGGAGACATAGGTGGGATTACCTAATGAAATTCTACTTGATTAGTTGCTTTATACTCTTGTTATGAAGTCATAATGTTGACAAGATTCTACTCTTTTGAATAATCCTTTTTCCTAAGGAGGTTACACTCTCGAATGAAATCATCTATTGATATGATTATTCTTTGATTGAGGAAGAAACTGCTCTCTTAATGAGATTCATGTAATAACATGAAGTATTATTGAATGAAGTCAGTTATTTATGACTATTTAATTTATGATTAGATAAAGTTTATGAAGCTAAACTTTAGATTATAAAGTTATACTTGGGACTAAATTGTCTATTAAAGAGAACAACTTGTTTACACAAAGTAAAATTATAAACTAGAAAAGCTCATATGTTATACCTAGGATAGGAATATCCATTGAAGGGGTAACTAGTGCTTAGACTTATTGGTAGAGATACCATAGTGTCATGGAAAAAGGGGGATAGGTTATTTCTGAGGTCAGGGATTACCTATGGAAGGTAATTACCTAAGCATAGTATATGAGTGGTCATAATCCAAATTGAGCTATAGAATTTTATGTGAATAGGAAGACTGCCACTTGAAGTACTGGGTGAGAATACTTTGGCCAAAGTAGTGTAAGTAGCCACTGTTTATACTATCAATTCACTGTGTTCCTTTTATGCATTCTAGTTTAGGATTTTCATACTCGTAGGGGAAACAAGCATATGATTAGGTTCTAGTTTGTAGGACACAACACTAAGCTCAGATAGGCTATTGTTATGGGGTTTACCAACCAATCTCTTCATCAAAGGGAAGGGCCATATGTCAGTTGATAGATGTGTGCGGGACCACATTTGAGTCCATGGTTGGTAGAAAAGTAATTGAGTGATGCTTCTCCTCATCAGTTGGCGGTCAAGGTTTGTGTATGTTTGTGCTAGCATTGGGGAAAACTGAATTGTATGCACTAGAGAGCGAGGACATCTAGAAGGTATGCACCATTGTGGAAGCACCGAAATCAGTTTGTATATCTATTGTTAGATGAAGCTCAAAAGAGTTATGTATGTATCGTGTACCCATTTATATGGAAGGATGTAATCATGAATGGTTTACTTGAGTTCATTCAATTTGAAATCTGTGTTATGGAAAGATTTGTGAAATTACAATGGAATGCAATGGAAGTTTGGAAATAGTGTTATCTCAAAAGTGCATGTAATTTACATTATGGAAAGAATTTTTTTTATTGTTATGTCATGGCATCATAGAATATTCACCTAACATGAAATATTTGGAATTTTACTAAGTAGAACACCAGGGTTGTTACATGTGGTATTAGAGGTATCAGGTTTAGATCTGGAGCCTATGGGATCATTACGTAAAGATAAACATAAACCTTATCAAAAGATAATGGTAGAAAAGTTCTTCTGCCAAGATGGCAAGTGGAAAGAACAAAAGGAAGATAAGGTTATTGAAACTTGTTTGAGTTTGGGACTAGATAGGAGTCGTCCCTGGAGTTGGAAACTCCTAAACCAACAACTCATTGTGATAACCCCCTTGGATTGCGGAAGAATATGCAATCAGGTTATATAGGAAGGTTATAATGGATAAAAAAATAGATATATTTATCCTATGGAATAAGCTAAGTGAATTTAAGGTGATGGGAAGAAATGAATTGTTAGCAACCTACAATTGCGAAGAGAGTCAAGGATTCTTGGATTTAGTAAGAATACTATGAATCTTTGAGTATGCATTATTTGCATAAATTGAAAACTCCAATTGAAGTAGAGAGTCAACGAAGGAGGTATCCAACAGGGTGGAGAACTCTTAACAATAATTTAATTTATGTGCAAGGCTAAGACCTTGAAAGAAAGAAATTAGTACCTTGGAATAAGGGAAGAGACCATAATGGTCAGAAATGAGGTAATCAAAGAAGTGAACATGGTTCCACCAACCAAAATTGACAAGATCAATTTGGAGTTTTGATTAAGATGGGAAAAAGAAACCAAACAACTTTAGAGTGCTTAAGGTTATGAAAAGATAAAGTTACCAAGTTTTGGAATAAAGCCACTTGGAAAGATGACTATGGGAAAGAAACCTATGAAAGGAAAATCGGATTGGCCAACAAAGGTTTGGTTAATACTAAGTTTGGTAGAAGTGTAGATTAAACACACCAAATTGCCAATGAAAATAAACTTATGTTTAGAGGTTCCAAAAGGAAATGGGATACAGTGTGACACTATGTGTCAAATTGATAGAATTAGTAAGGAAACAATGCTCTAAGTTGAGGACACATCAACAAAAGAGGCTTTTTTGGTATGTAAATTCCTTCACAAAAAGGATATTGGTATAATAGAGTGCCTCTTAGCTTGTAAAGTTGTTGATTAATCAATAGATCTCTTTATTGACAATCCAATTGTTGAATATAAGAGGCTAGAGATCAAGGATGAATCTAACTTTGGGAATAAGTATATTCAAGACATGCCAAGGAAAGTAAGAAAGGAAAGATGAAGGCAATAGAAAGCCAACAACAAGGAATGATAAATAATTTCAAGAAAGAAAATGTTTGCTAGGAGTTCAACTTGAGTTGATCAAATATCATGGAAATACTAAAGGGGGAAGGAAGAGAGTGGATTGAATTAGAAAAAGTACCCCAGCCAATGAAAATCATATATATTTTTCGATTTGGAAGAAATTTTGACTTCTTCATAAGTCATTATGTCAATTAAGTCATATATTTTATGACCATGGGAATAAAGTATTGGAATTATTGAGAGATAATGAAAATGTCAAGGATTATGACCAATGAGAAAGGAATATTATCATTCAATACTTTGTTATGATTGGTTGAAAGATCAATTGTTATTATCATTGATGCCTCAAAAAAGGATAGGCATATTACCTGATCATGAAAGGGAAGATCATGGTCTTAGAAATAGGTAAGGAAATATCTAGATTATTCATGAATTGGAGTTAATGAGAAATGTTTGTGCTTGGTAATTAGATATGTGATTAAATTTGATATCTTTTAGGAACCAACATGAATGAACAAGGATTAATACTCAAAATTAGTACTGATGCTTATCAGGAAAGATAAATTGAGCTGAAAATTGGATTATAATTTTGAAAATGATCCAAGGATAGAAGAAATCCAAGGTATGGATGTCCTAAGATGAAGGAGATTTATCTTCATAAAATGTCTAAGTATTATGATTGTGTGGCATAAGTCCACAAAATAGGTTTTCATTTAGTCAAGGAATAGACTATTACGAGATGTAAAAGAACTTATGTACCCAAAATTTTGGAGATTAAGGAATGAAATGAGGAAATCAGTGTCATATTCAAGACATTGGAATGACAAAGTTATTTGTTTAATGAGGAACCACTATAATCTAGACATATACACTTTCTTGAGATTCCAGAGGGGGAGTGGTAGAACACAAGATAGTTTAATTTGTCAATGTCAGTGAAACTGACACAATGTTGTGGTGGAAATAATCACCAAGGTAACCAACGTTGGTTGGAAATTTAAATTATAGGACTTCAATCCTAAGTAATATATTAAAGAGAGAGAAAGAGAAAGCGGGTAAAATGGGAAAATAAATATTAAAGAGAAGAGGCGAGCACACTAAGAAGAGTTTTGTTGAGTGTGTTGATGTGGGTGCAGCCAATAATAGGAAATAAAGAAGAATGGAAACAAAAACCAAGAATTTCATAGAGGAGAAAATGGAAAAGTAGTGGAACCTAATCTTAGTCCCAAGGATTTTTTAACTAAACAAGAACTAGTATCGACTAATAATGAAAAGACACAATTGAAAATGAAAAGGTATGAAGAAAAAATATCACCCTCGGACTAGGAGTCACCCCTTATGTCAATTATAACACATATAGATATAGAAAATGGAAAAGAGGATGGTAGGAAACAAGAATTATGAACAACTTACATAGTAAATTGGGATATTTTGGAAATTAATAATCAACCTTTTGAGTGGAGAATCATAGAAGAACAAAGTAATTGTGAAAAGTTAGGAAGTGACATTGAGACTAGTTCCATCTTTAGTAATCAAAGAAGCAATACCAAAAGTCAAGAAGAGGATTTCTTAGAGGAAGATAAAATGGGCATGATGAGGAAAATGCATGTATTTGAAAAAGATACCAACAATATTGTGAAACATATTTTCTTATTAGAAACAACGTGGCAAAGCCAAAACAAGCAACACAAAAGCACTAAATTATTTGAATTCATTGGTTCCCTAAGAGATGAACCATTAAATTGGTACCACAAATCATACCCACAAAATAATAGACCCTAGGATGAGGTAAAGCAAGCATTTTTGGAGAATTTTGATAGTCAAACTCTCGACAGAAGGAGTAAGCAAATTTAGGGAACAATCACAACATAAAGATGAAGATCTATATTACAATTTGATAGGAGGTTCAAAGAAGTGACCCATAGGTTATAAGAACCATTAAATGATAAACAAAAAAGAGAGTGGTTCCTCTTTGCAATCACACCAAAACTTAGAATAACTCTAGATGGCAGATACTTTGGTTCATATTCAAAGTTAGTCATATTAGTATACCAGATAGAAATTCAGTCATGGCAAAAAATGGACAAATAAAAAGAAATAAGAAAATGGAATAATTGCAACTCAAAATGGATCAATTATGGCTGATAGGAACTCATGAAACAAGAGATAGGACCATAGAGACCTAATAAATGGTGTTCATATTGTGGCAGAGAGGGGCACATGTGGAATGAATGCCCAATGGAAATAGGAGAGAAGAAGAAAAATGCACTAAGGGTGGACCTTTGCACCGTCAAAAAACTAAACTCACTATATTATGGTGTTTGTAGAGAGTGGGATGACAATGAGATAGCATAATGCCCATCACATAAATTTGAGTGAAAAAAGAACCAAACTATGATAGGGAACTGGCCTACATAAAGGGACTAGTGAAAGGACCATTGTATGCCTAGGATCATAGATTTAGGATTTCACTATGGCAACAAAACTGGGGAAAGGCTAATGCCATTTAAAGTTTGGGATCATACAATGAGAATGGACCATTTCGGGGAGGAAGAGGTCATGGAAAAGGAAGAGGAAGAAGAGCCGATACCGCCTACTTTAATTGTAGAAAGTCGGGACATTTTTGCTATTGAATGTTGGGGTGAAAAGAGAAAGTAGTGAAGATTTTGCAGTGAAGAGGGCCATGACACATTTAACTATGAAAAGGCACAACAACACTATAAAAATGCACGACCACAATGTTAGAATGACAAAAAACAAGACTCAAAAGTAACTAGGGGGAAAGGCTCCTCCACAAAACACTTAAGAACCCTACGAAAGAAACAAGAAGGTGTCACAAGGTCGAAACAAACGAGGGATATACTATAGAGGAGAGTAGTATCGAAGAAGAATGTCACACAGTGTCTAGGTCCAAGAAAAAGAGTAGGACAATAGTAGTAACCAAACAAGGTATTGACACCGAAAGTAAAAATGCGGTAACCACAAAGGAAGAAAGCTCTGAAGAGGAAGGGAGATTCCACCCTACTAAAGAGAAACATGATCAAATAATAGAACAAGCTAAAATAATCATTAAGAAAGAGCGATAAAAGGAGAATGAGCATAATAGCTAATTTATAGAACAAGAAGTAAAGACACTCAAACAACTAGAAAAATTGGTAGGATAGTATGACCTACTTACGAAATTGAATTTTTTTAGTAAGAATTGGAAAGAAGGAACATTTCACAAGTCAGAATAGTGGGAAAACACCAGAAGACCAGACCTATAATGATTGATCTCTGCATTCATCAAAATAAGATTTTGAATGTGATGGTTGATCTAGGATTTGATGTAAACTTAATTCCAAAGAGAATCTAGGAGTATCTAGGTAAACTAAAACTATAGCCAACTCCCTATAATATTAGTTTAGCATATGGTATCAGAATGAAGACCTTAGGTACCTAGAGGATTGTAGAAGTTAGTGTAAAAGGGGTAAAGCAATTTGTGGACTTTGAAGTCATCACAATGAAGAGAAACGTTGATTCATTTGATGCATTGTTAGGGTTGAGATGGTTTGTAGACTTATGAGGAGTAATAGATGCCAGAAATGAAGAGATCTCATTAGCAACTGGAAAAAAGGATTTTCCACATCCCTTGGGTAAAAAGAAAGGAGAATCCTATATAGAGGAAGTCAATGTAAAGAATTTTGAAGATAATGATAGGACTATAAACACCATAACTACATTTCCTACAACTAAAACCTTAGATGAGCCTAATTCAGAAGGAGAGATTGAGATAAATGAAACTGAGGGGAGCACCAACAATGAGACTATACTATAGACATGGATACATGATGAATAGGAGGTGTATTCCCATAGAATCTATAGTTCCCAGAAAGTATTTATGATAAGGAAAACACCAACAAAAGAAGGCAGTGTAGTGCAAGACATGTGTGGTACCATAGAAAGTGATACAAAGGAAAATAATGGAGATTGTCACCAAGTCTGTCATATTACAAAATAAAATTCTTGTATTAAGCTACCTAAATACTTTAAAGTAGGATATTTTTTACCTTATATATCCCAAATTGAGAGAATCTTCCCCAATAAAGAAAATAGGCTAGATATTTTACCGCATACTCTTACTTGCACTATCGTGTGCTGGTACAACACACACAAACAAACTATCAAAAAGTGGGGAGCCTTTAAAACCCTAATCAAATCAAGATTTCTACCAAAGGTAGGAAATTACTAAGATGTACCCACCTACAAAAGAGATATCTTCCTGCAACATCACTTAGGCATATGTATACATTATTGGGAGGAAAATTATGAGTGTGATGATAGATTATATATCCAACTAAATTATTGGACACTGAGTCGTGTAGCAAAAACTTGGTATATTGACCATGAGAGACGGGAAGAGACTAGAACATGGGAAGAAATGAAAACATATCTCCTCCATGCTTTTTCCTTTTACAGTGAAAACCCTCAAATTCATACCGCACTACTTCAAATGAAGGAAATCATCTCTAGTCTAGTAGAATATAAGGTTATACCAATACTACAACCTTCTTCTACACCATCCATAGAAGAAGGGGTATATGAGTGCACTAACTAGGTAGATTGAGAAGCAACTGATTTAGAAAAGAATTTTTGTGTGGTACAAGATGACAAAACAAACACCAAATATAGAACAACAACAACAAATTCAAATGGAATCATCTCTGAAGTTGCTATAGGCACTGATGGTGGGGTCATCGGTGGACTTGTCCAACATATCACCCCTACAAAAAATAAAAATAGGGGATATCATCCACACCACTATTAGAGAAGAGCTCTTGAATGAACATGTGCAACATGTTGAATAATTGGAAGATGTGGTACTCACCCTACAAAATGACATTCCTCATCTTCCATGGGACACTTCACTCCCATTATCGCAACATATTAAGCAGATGGTACATAGTATACAAGTATATTTTACCTCCACAAAGGTAAACATTGTAAAGGAGACCCAAGAAGAGTCGATCAAGAAGAAAACAAAAGAGTTTACAAAGAGATGTGTTGTCACACACTCCCAATTAGAAGCACAAATGAAAAAGTTGGGAGATAGAATCCAAGAGGCTGGGGTATTATATCGATTTTAATTACAATGGCCCAACACAATGAAGAGACTCTAGACAAATAATTCAACTTAAATATCAGATAGTGCAAGTGGCCTATGACCCTCTGCAAGACTCGACCAGAGCAATAAGGGATCAAGTGGAAAATATTCATGACCAGCTACAACAACTCCACACTCAACAAGAGAAAGTCAAAGAACAAATCAAGCAATTGAGGGAGATTGTCAGTAGCCAATTAAGATTCCTCCAACTCATTTTGAAATAATCCAAGCAAATTACAAAAATTATTTCAATCCCAACTAGTCTCTAGGAGGAAGAACTTACACTTGCACAAATCCAAGGACAAATAGGTACACTACTATAAGAACATGCACATTGGACTTCCACCATGGCTATACTCTAAATACAATACAATCATCTCCTTCCCAAATTAGCATCATGCATTGAGGAAAAGACAAAGTTTTAAGAGGGAGGATGATGTTAGCAGGTCATAGACAGGAGAAAAACCTACCTCAAGCTACCAAAAAAGATCCACGGTACTAGGAAAAATCATTAGTTGTAGTTAGGGATCATGTCCCTTCAAGGGAATGTATTATATAGGCGATATAAATTATAAATGGAATAGAAGATAGAATATAGATGATAGGACGATAGATAAGGAGATATAAGATATGAGAAGAGACTAAGTCTTGGTAGTGTATAAGATTTTGATATAATATAAAAGATTTATAAGGATTATATATGTGTGTGTGTGTAATGAATGAATGAATATTTATTTTGATGTTGATGCGATGTAGGTTAAGTATTCCCTCTATAATCTTACTGCAAATGCTTGTTTCTCTTACTATATCCTCAGGGGTATAAACAAACTACACAACTTGGAGTGTTGGGGTACATATCTCTGGACTGTACTTTCCCCATTTCTCTTGCTAACAATAATGTTTATTAGTTTGATAAAATATATTTTTTAGATTGTAGGAATCAATGATCCTCCCTATAACCTGCATTGTGTTTAGTAATTTTTTTACCATGAATAGCAATGTTGACATGACACGTCCTCAATAACACATGGATGGGGGGACTATACCTTGTGTTCTCTTTCCTATAACATGATACTTTAGCCAATCAAGCCATGGCCCCCACCCCGATAAAAAGTATTATAAAAACTACTCTCAATCAAAATTTAAATTTAGTTTATTATTAAAATAGGTTTTACATAGTGATTTTTCCTTGTCTTTATATCATATGGGAAATTATAGTCAATAATAATCAATTAAAACTACTAGAAAATATTGATTGTTCAAATTACCCTTCTATAATGGAAATAATATTTTGTCTAGTAAACAAAAAATCTATTTAATTATTACTCAAGTTAAGTGTCAACATGAGAAAACTCATATTGTAATTATATACAATGTAGTTATTCATATATTTTTCTAGTACTTTAGTTATGATAATTTCTAAATTATTTAAACTTGTGTTGAAGACTTTTAAGATAATTTGTTTGGGGATTTTATATGACCCTCACCAGAAATATTATAAAAATTGTAAAATAGCATCAAAGAGAAGACCATAACAATTAGAAATGAGTCTTATTTGAAAAAATGGAAAATTATTTTTATTACAAAAGCCTCCAAAAAAATAACCCAACAAACTAGGAGACAAATCAATGCAACCACCATCTATACATTTTAAGCATGAAAATCATTATATCCATACTAAAAATAACCAAAAATGACAACATCAATTTTTTATACCAAAAGTATTATAGACAACTACCATAAAACCTCATTTATAGATTCTCCAATTATGCACACCAATTATAGATAACATTTTTTTTGTAAAGATTAACAAAACACCTCCTCCTCCTCATTCCTCAATATAGTATGAATATTTACACTTGCATATAAGGCCCAACGCCTTGTCCATGAATTTTCTAGCTATATTTGTTGGCAACACAAGGGCATACAACTAGGGGGGGTGAATCAGTTGTCACAAAATTTCAAACCTATTAAAATTATTAATCCGTATTCTCAGATCTGATTAATAACCATGAAATCATGAATCAACAACACACCAGAAACACACATAACACCAAGTTTTTTTTGCATGGAAACCTTATTAGCCTGTTAGGGGAAAAACCATGGTGGAGGTTAATCCACAAGTTATACCCTATTCAAAGTATAGGAATAATAAATGGAGAATGCACATGCATTTAGGCACACTGCCTAGAGATCACTACTCAAATACAAGAGAAGACTCACTGTCTTACAAAAATATTCAGATTAAGTCCATCTGAAGAATTTGAACTTAGAAAGTAGCACCTGCTAATGCCCGAGTACAGTTTCGGTTAAGCACATGAACACTTCTTCACTCTTCTTCACTCTTCTTCACTCTTCTTCACCCTTTGCTTTGCTTTCAAATGATCTGAACCTTATTCACACATATCACTCACACATTTTACACTTGAATACTTTCAAATGAAGAAATAATCACTTATATATATCTGCAACAAGAAATTACATCACCTCATGTCAGCTTCAACAAAATTATAGAATGAATGCAAACTGTCAGCCCAAAACAATAAAGATTATTAATGTGAATCAACCAAGGTTGGCCACAACATAGTAGAGACCCAAAACAATATCCATGAACACAAAACACCTTCAAATATTCTTCCTCGAAGATCCACGACACGCTTCAATCACCTTGTCGGCCATGAACATGAAAAACATGAATACGCAAGAGAAAATCTCAGATCGCGAGCACAAAAATCAATGTGGACATGCAACACAGATAGAACACAATCTAGAAACATTCACGAACACCACATGAACATATGCAACAAATCATATTACTAGAATCACATTATCTTCCTTCATGAACACCATTTTCAGTAACAGAATAACTGTCGGAACATAGAAACTCATAACTTTCTCAAATCTTCATGCACACCTATGAAAATTTTAGAGTATAAATTAGATAGGATTGAAAACAAACCCTTTAATCTGCAACTTCTCACCATCAACATATAACTTCCCATCATACTGATCTTCAGTGCTTCATAGACAACTTGTGACATATTTATTTCAATTTTCTCAATACCCTCGACATATACAATCTTAAAGACATTAATGCTAATAGTATTGGCATCAATGACAACCACATATCAACAACACAACCACAAAATCCAACAATATTTCTATGCTAGACCTAATAAAGGCCATTGAAGAGGCATAAGAGCAATAACTTGAAGAGAAAACATTATTTCTTTTAAAGGAATGGAGGAAGCTAATGCTTCACAAAATCATCTCTAATGGATGTCTTTGGCCTTTACTCACTTTCCATCCCAATCTTGATTTTTAAAAACACTAATTTTGTCAGAGGAGTATGTATAAAGACAAAGAAAAGTTTTTTATTCATGATAATACTTTTACTAAGAGGGTCGCATTTATTATCCATCTTGGTTATGTGTACTATGGCTCCTTTCCTCTTGAAGAGACATCATAAACACCATCTATAAAATGTACCTAAAATCTAACCAAATAAAATCTAACACAACCAATTCTTGTTCCAATCCTTAAAATAAATTATTACAACACTCAATAACAAAAAAAATTGCATCACACACCACAAACAATTTCTTATGCATGAAAAAATTATTGTCAATAAGGAGAAGAGTATGCAAGCCAACATCAAAGTATAGCCTCAATATTTAATAATATCCTCAATATAAGGAAATTTAAATTTTGTATAATACATATCTTTGTCCATGATAGAATGTGATGATAAATAAATTTCAAAGAAACTCAGCCTAATGAAAAAAATCTAGATAAATAAGAAAATGCAAATAAGGAGTTTCACCAAACAAAAGATCCTTGACCAACAACTAATACTAGTAGATTGAAAAATTAAATGATGGTCCAAATCTTCCCAAAGAATTTGGAGATGGTTGTAGATTTTAGTTATAGGTTTTTCATCCACTCCATAATTTGCTAAAAAGTTAGTAGCAAAGTTCAAAATGTTCTTGCAATGTTTATAAATATGATGTTATAAATTTTAATTAATTATTCTCAAATATTGAGAATTAAGAATTGTGAATTACCTACAAATATAATGAATTCAAATGGTTGATAAAAAATACTTTCTAAAACAAGAAATATCAAAGAGTTTGTAATTGTAACTATTATAAAAATATGTAAAAATGATAAAGATGGTTCATAAAGTATGATCCAAAATGTCGATGGAAAAAAATACCACACTATTTTAATCTAGAAACTTTTGTATGCACTCTTTTCTATTGATTTATTTAATTTATAAAATGTCTTCCTGTATTTTACTTTCTTTGGATAGATCTATCTTGCAAGCATAGTGAACATATTTATGAAAATATGAACATAATCATGACTACAATTTCATCCAAAAGTGTTCTATTGTTAGAAGTACTCAAAATTATTTCCTATTTGACATTCACATTTGCATCTTGCAAAACCAAGTTCATTTCTTCTATTCAATACAAAATCTATTTTCCTTTATGCTTCTCTACCTCTAAGTGTAGTAATTACATTAACATTAGTTTAATTAGTGCATATGCATGTAGTATAACTTAATCTTCTTATATACTTAAGGTAGTTTAAAGCATTTATTATACTTTGGTAGAAATATTTGAGCATATTTTCTATGTTAGTAGCATTTATTCCCACTTACGCTTTTTTAAGTAGTCTTCCATGTGTTGTCATGTATCCTTAGTTTATTGGCTTATCTTCTTGTAAAATATTCTAAGTATTTTATTTTTTCTTATAGATTTTCGTTTAGTGTATGAAGGTTGATTTTTATGAAGTCATAAGTAGTTTCTTATTAGTAGATTTCACTCTTGAAGTGACATGTTATTTTTGTTGCTTCCTATCTTTTTATTTGTTGGTTGGTTTCAATTTTTATTCTCAAATGATTTTATATCTCTACCTTGTTGGAAAATAGTTCTAGTGTATCATTTCTCTTCATGGAAGATCCCAAGTGCTATTTGTGTGTATTAGTTCTCACAAGTGATCTTATGTTTTATGCAATTATAGCTTAGTTTATATTGTTAATAGATTAGTGATGAAAAGTAGGGAGGAAAACTTCAAACAATCACCATTTAATCAGATTCAAACAATCTTTCAATCATAAAACTCCAAATTTGGTATTCAAGTCACCAATTCACTCTTAATCCCTAGTAGCATACCAAATAGAAAAAATTGTGCATGTATTTTCAAAGATAACTCAAACCTACATGAGGATTGGAATTTCAGACACCCATTATGGCATTCTTCAACATATCTCCTTTGTGCATATGCTTGTTTTAGACCATCACCTCTTAAAAAGGACTGCTACACTGGAAATGGCTATAATTAGCCCTCTTTTCCAAAGCAAAACCTAATCAAAACCTTTTCCAACCACAAAAATCAATTGTAAAACCTTTTCCATGCTACAAATAGCCAACAACAAGAACCTTTCTCAAGAGGAACGCTCACCAAATCATCTAATCATAAAACCTTGTTTTAGGCCTATTAAGGCTTGCACAATGAGGGTTTATTGATTCTATGTTCTCCAAACCTTTTCCCACCTTTTCAACACTTCAAAAACCTCAAAATATGTCTTCACATGCTTTATGAATCAATTCCCAACCTTCTTCAATGTTATTTCTTCAATCTCCTATTCTTAGCCACAATTTTGGCTCAACCTTGACTATAAACACCTAGGGCATCATCCCAAATTCTACAAACTGCTCTCCCATGTCATTCCACCAAGTTATTTCAAATTTCACTAGGTGGAATGGCCTAAAGACCCATTTTGTTACACCAAACCCTCAAAATGGGGTTTACAAACCCGTTCCCAAAAAAATTACAATAAAAATCTTCTACCTTGATGAATTCAAAACAAAAAAAAACAAAACTCTCTTAAGTCATGCCTCCACAAGATTCAAAGAATTTTAGAGCAAAAACAATCAGTATGGACCTGTACACAGGTCTGCAAGAAATTTTTTACCATAAATTACAAAGAAAACAATGGTATTTTATTGTCTCAACTTCACAAATTCACCTTCCAACCCTACCTTGAGCATTTCAAGGCCTTTTAAAACATTAACCAACATGACACAACGGTTCTAACTTCCCTTTGAAATCAAATGACCATTGGGCTTCCACTTCTTGCACTTTTTTTGCATTTTTACAATATTTCATTTTGACAACATTTGAACATATTGACAATTTTTGCAAAGTGAACCCAACATAGCTCATTTACATCAAGAATGGTCTATTATGACCTTATTGAATGAAAAATGACTCAAAAAACCTAAAACCTATCACATAACCATACTTGACCCTATTTACAAAAATGGACTAACATGGTGGCCCTACACCAATTAGTTTCAAACCTTTATGATATCCATTGTGGTTGGAAGCTTTCCTTTTGTCTTACATAGTTGTTTTCTACATGAATAAAAAACTTTAGTTGGATGGTTCATGTTTTCCCCTTTCTTCAATGGACTCACTTTATTCTACATTAGATACATTATCCACTAGCACAAGTTTGTTCTTTTCTAAGTTTTCTTTTAGGTAGAGATGTGTTCTTATGTGGGCTTATCTTCTTTGTAAGAAGTTTTTAAGGTTTCTATCTAATCAAGAAAAACCAGCTTTTTCTATCCATTCATCTCTAAAATCAAATGAAGTAGATTTATTCATTTATTGAGGTGATGTTAGCAATGGGCATATCATAGTTTGCTTTACTTCTCCAATTTTGGAAAAAAAATGATTGAATCTTCGATGTCATCAAAATTTTATTCTACCAACGTTATTTTTAAGCATTTTCAAACCTAATTTAATTATGTTTCATTTGTATGCGAGTATTTCAAAATCTTTACTTTGCATGTTACTTGATCAACTCCTAATAAAAAAATCCTTGCTTCAAGGGGAAATACCCCTCAACCTAGCTCCCTTAGCCCCACAAGGGGTGTTTCCCCTTGAATCCACTAGTGCTCATTGCCTTTGGTTCCTTACTATGACACTAGATTAAAATATGCCAATCTTAGGTGTATTAATGGATGTTTTGACACACTCAACAACTTAAGTGAAATTCTGAGGACACCCCATCTCTCTTGAAATATGGTCAATCTCTTGAAATAAGGTTGAAACCCTCAATTTTGATATAATCAAGTCTCAGTTATGTGATACAACTTAGTGACCTCATGTTTGTTCTTATAATAAGGGGTTAATTATGCTCAAAGTACAATTGGGTGTATATTTTGTGAAACTCAATTTGAGGGATAAGAAAATATAATCCTACCCTAACCAACTCATAAAGAGAGAGAGAGAGAGAGTGAGAGGAGAGAGAGAGAGAGAGAGAGAGAGAGAGGCAATTCCCATCATTTGGAAGAATAAACATTGACAAATGAAACATTCCTAGCAAACATAGCACTTACAACTTATACCACTACCAATTTTACCATAACAAATGAGACAACTATGTAATATTCTAAGGAAAAATATGCTTTTCATGATCAAATTTGCAAAGTGATCATAATAGAGGAAATTTCCACCATATTACATGCACAAAAATAGCCCATATCATTCACATACAACATTCATTAAGCTCAAATAAAGTATTTTTATAGATAAAATGATCTAAAATATAATATGTCTGCTTAAAAACAAAGAAGCTCCAAGCTAAGTTGTAGGTTCTACCCCATCATATACATGCATACAGTAAGAAATTTCCCTCTCTTTATTAAACCTATTTCTTGTGTTCTACCCCTTGATAGTAGGAAGAACCTCTCTTCCTCCTTTTTGTTCTCAACATATTACATTGCATTGGATTCTCAATCTATTGGGCATGTTCAACAAAGGTCACTATAACAAACATTGTAGCCATGCCACTTACATCATTCTCACATCTACTTAGGCTTCTATATTTGTAAGTATTGAAATTAAAAAATAAGAAATAATAAAGACTCAAAAACATGAAAGAAATAAAATCCTAATCCCACTTTACAAATCTCACTGCAAACCTCAAATATGAAATATGTTGCTTTGCTTTTGGATATGAATGTTGAATCTCAATAGCATAACAACACACTTGATTGATGATTGATTGATTTTGACTGATGATATATTTTGATAGAGTTGATTTACATAAGATGTGAGATCTGAAACTGATGAAAGAGTGATCTTATTTATAGATTTTTTGAGGAAAAATCAAACAAGAGATGAGGATAAGATTAAGGACTTCAATTTATTGGAAAATACGGAGTCAAATCAATTGATAAATATAAAATTTCCATTTTAAGACCAAGAGAGGATAATAATGAATTAATTATTTCAATAATTGAATAAATGTGCACATGGATTTTCTAATCGAAGACTGAGTTCAAGGAAGAATCAAGATTAGTTTATAAACAAAGATGGAGCTAACTATTTATGGAAGATTGAGATTCTAAAATTAAATGGACTTACCTAATTAAAGAATAAATAGTTGACTAAAGAGATGAAAATGAAATTTATTTAAAAATGGATGATTAATTTGTATTTAATTAAATAATGAAATATTATTTCATTAAAAAGATAAATGAAGATTATTAATAAATGGTAAATTAATAATGATGTGATAAAAGGATAAATAATTAATAATTAATAAATAGTAGATTAATGATGATTAATAAATGACAAATGTGATGATTAATTAATACTATGACAAATGGATGCAATTAATGATTAGGAACTAACATGGCAATCATTAGGGTTAGGTGGAATAATTTATGCATCTACATTTTGCCCCTCTTTGAAATAATGTTGAAAGATATTGTTTAAGAGAAAAGAAAAGTAGACAGGAATAAAAATAGAAAGATGAAGACATGCCCCATTTAGATAAGAAGAATGGATTTAAATTAGAAAATATGAGACAATCGACTCCCCCTTGAGATATTATATGTGCATAAACTGCATGGGTAATCTCTTAAAAGAAAAGAATATGAAGAAAATGTTAGATGACATATGTAAAATGATGGAAGAAAATATTAAAAGATGTATGCAAGAAATGTGAGAATGGATGAAATGATGATGATGTGTTTTGTTGACTTTGAGATTAGAAACTTTTATTTGATATAGACCAAGGGTATATAAGACCAAGATGACAAGGTATCCAATGCATGGAATAACTCATGAATAAAAAATAGACAATAGGATGCCTCAACACTCACAAGGCATCTAACATTGTTGGTGGATTTGTAATGAGAAAATCATCAAACATGACATACATAAACAATAGACATTGCCCCATTTTGCATATCAAAGCACTCTGGTTGTCGCCCACAAAAGGATATAAAAGTCACTGCAAATCCTAACCTGGGAATTGGACATTCCAGCAGGTGACTAACATCTTCTTATGGTCGTTCATTTACTTTGTCAAACCAGGGAACACATACTTGAAATGGAGCGACACTGTATGTGCACTAAGAACCAATTTTAGCCACAATCTACTAGAAACAAATGCGTGAAAGGAATTCTACTTCTGATGTAGGAACGTAAGGGAAAGTCTTCTCAACTTAAGCATAACTTAATTAAAGTAGAAATCATGACAACTATTACTGAGAAACAAACCATGAACTGGTCTTATGTTGCGAGAACAGACACAAGGATGGATTCCTTATGCTACAGGAACAATATAAGACTGAGTTTGTGCTGAAACTTCCTGGAATGAAATTCTAATTGATAAACAATAGGAATTAAACAACTAACTACAGATACTTACTAAGTGGGCCCCTTAGCAAGCATCAACCGAATTATGCAAGAATTGAACTCAAAACTTCATCGACTTTTATTCATAAACTCAGAATCATATATATGGTCATTCTGCTTGTAAGAAAACTAACACAAAACTCTATTTATCATTATAATACTAACTCGAACATACTCTGTTTTGTTCTCTTATTTCTAATCTAGTCTTTTCTCTTCTGTACTTGCTCACTCACACAGGAGGAACATTTATTTATAGAAAAGCAACTAACTAACTAACTTAACAGAGAAAGATGCAGACATAAATGCTTCCTAATTCTGAGGAATAGACTTCCATAAATGAAATCATATCTGTTCAACTGATTCAGAGAGAATCTAGCATTCCACTCGTCCTAGATTGATGACCATTTAGATCTCCTCCCAATGACCTGGACAGAGAGTCTTCGCTGGAACAACTTCCTCGATGTCGTGCTGGAAATGGACTTCACTGTAGGACCGAGATCTGCTACGCATTGACTCGTTCATACTAACTTCAACAACTTGTGAAACACATGGCAACAAAGGCAAAAGAAGGCATGCATATAATAGCACGATACTCATTCATTAATCACACACATTAAATTCATCTCATTTATCCAAAAACTACATGCATCATATCAGTCAATTGGGAGGTCAAATAGGGTGATGAATATAGACATACAGAGATATTAAGCTGCGGGAATATAGGAATGCATTGCCATAGGATACTACCCGATTTTAGATAAAAGTTTATAATCAACGAGTTTAAAACAACCATTAACAAAAGAGTAAGGGTATTTAAAAATACATCATGACATTCAAATTATGAGCATATTTTGGGCTCATCACACTCCATGATATGAAGTGACCATGGTGACCTTGAGTAGGAATAGTTTGGATCAAAAGATAAATCAAAATAAAGATTAAAATGCCAAAAAGATAAACCAAAGAAAAATACAAGAAATTTTCAATTGACACACAACAATAAAATATTATGCCAAGGTGTGGAAAGGACTTAAGGATGGATGTAGATCATGTAAATGGTTTTAAGAAGGAAACATCTCGTATAAGGAAATTTTTTGGTTTCAAGAAGGAAACATCTCGTTATAAGACAATTTTTTGGTTTCAAGAATGAAACATCTCATATAGGACAAGTGATTGGTGATAAGGAAGGTTTTCATGATGGAAAATAATTATTTTTTCTGTATATTATCTAGGTTGATGTTGATTTCTAGGATTTCCATTGAAAGTGCATGTTTCAAGTGTGTTGGTTTGAAGGTTTGAAAGCACACGTCTATTTCTTGTGTTTTCTTGCGTTTACTTATGGGGTGGATATGTTATGTTGGGGATGGTATATTATAAGGACCATGGAAAACACAAATCAATGAAAGATACACACAAGAAAATAAGCAAGCATGCATAAATATGCAAATACAAACATGATCTTTCTCCTAGTCAAGTTGAAAACCAATTGATTGATTCATGATGATGATGATGATGATGATGATGTTGATATGGGAAGGACACATCTTGGAAATAAAACTAGGATTGGGAAAGACATCTCCTAATGATGATAACGTGACTAAAAGGATAAAGGTTTGCAACAAGGTTGGGAACAAAATCAAGGTATATTTTGGATGATGTGCTAGATCACATAGCAAGATTAAGTGGATTAGGATCTTGTTGCATTTAGATAGACTAATTTTAGGATTGGTTGGGTTATGAAGGGATGTTTGGATAGGCGGATTGGAATCCCATAAATAATGACAACGAAGAACTAGGTCTTGTGATAAGGATGAAAGAATGATGGATTGCTTAGGTAGACTATGATAAGATACATGTGGATTATCTAATGAAGGATTTAGGATATGATCTAAAAGGACTTTGTTTCATAGGAATAATATTTTTTCTATAAAATATGTGGTTGGATAGTACTATATAGGCTGCAAAATGATGTTTGATGGTGTGTGACAAACATGTCAAGACTTTATAAAACATGTTTTAAGCTTGTACCCCAATCCCTATCAAGATCAAGGTAGGTAGGGAAAATGGATGGCTATGATATAGATTGGGAAGATGGATGAAAATATCATGACAAAGGTATGGAAGTTGGGACAAATTTCCCCCCAAGTTTAATGGAATACATAAATAATTGTTCTTACACATGACACTTGTTTGCTAGGTTTTCATCATGGTACTTATCCAAAACGCCATAAGAATAGTTTTGATTATTGGATGAATTATTTCTATTTAAATTTTTTTAATTATTTTGATTTTCAAACATGATGATGCCTATTTACCAGGTTTTCATTATGTTGAATATCCCAAGGTGCCATGAAAATGGTTTTCACTAGAGATCATCTTTTCTCTTTACTATTTTTTTGTATTTTTGTATTTTTATGGTATTTTGTGGATGATATTGATGTCCACACGATCACTAATTGTTCTAAATACTTTGATGGTGATTATTTAGATGTTGGTGTCATGATATGCCAATAGTGACCTCTACGAAGGAGTTGCCTTGTTAGGACCATCTTGCTTGCACATAATTGATGAATGTTGTTATGATCCTTGTTAATACTAGAGTTGGCCTTATTTGAATACACACATTGTGATAAAGTACCATGAGATTCCTTATGATAAAGTTTTATTGTCAAGATGCAATGGATTTGTGATTTGATATGTTTAGATTTTAGGTGAGATGTTGGATTGTGATGAGTGATAGTAGATGTAGATGGATTATTTGGCATTTTATATCTAGGATTTTTTATTTTCCAAACATGGGATGGTGGATGATAGATTTTAGACTTAGGATTGTGATTTTGTTTGGAACCAAAAATTTTATATTCCTTGCATAACCATTTTGAAGGAGGTTGAAACTTGTTATATGTAAGAAACATTTTTTCTTGTGGCTCCATAATTTTATTAAATTTGGATTTGGTTTCTTTTCTTTATTTGATCCAATTTTCTTTGGGATCCATTTTGACTTCATTTTTCCACTTGGATTTTTGGATTCAATGAATTTTGACATTTGATATTTTTCTTTGTAAGGTTATTTTTTGTTGGTTCCAATTGGTGGTTTTATAGAATTGGGAATGATGGTTTATGGTGTGGATGGAAGTAGTGCTGGTAGAGACCTTATGGAAAGGACTACACATGGCCCTTATTTTGATGGTTGTATTGGATAAAGTGTTCCTTGTTATTGTGGAGCTATTATTGACATCAATAGATTTATGAATTGAAGAATAGATGAGAACTTGATGCCTAGGATTTTTAGAAACTATTTTGGTTCTAAAATGCCTTGCTCGTGTAGGCTTAATTCTCTTCCTTGATATTGTGTGCTCTGACATTATATTTTCCGATGGGGCATTTGATACTTTTAAAACAAGATGTTAGCCCATCTTTGTGTAGTTGAAAACCCTCAATATTTTATATTTTCTCATCTATAAGAAATCTTGATTTGACAAAAGTGGATGATCCTAGTTGATAGGATATTGTAGATTTATCCTTGGTCATGCTTGTTTTCTCTTAATCATTCAAGATGTTGATGTGATCCATGGTATATTATGTATCTTTTTGTTTACTTTGGTCCATGTCATTTGTTTTATTGTTTGTGTCCAAGGGAGAAAAGTGCCCCATCTTGGGAAATGGAGGTGGTTGAACTAGATATAATCAAATTCAATTTTGTGATCATGGATGGGATAGAGTTGAATGAGGGGATCATCTAGGATTTCTTCATCATAGGTATGATCTTGACCAAAGATAGACTCAACATGGATGTCATGATTGGAGATATGATCTTGATCAAATATTGGACTATCATGGATTCTATAAACATGACCTTGACCAAGGATTGGATTCATTTGGGTGTCCTTAATAAGATCTTGATGAAGGTCCAGGTTAGCTTGGATATCATAAACACGATTTGATCAAGTCTTGGATTAGCTTGGATATCATGATCAACAATAGGGTTTTTATAGGTAGCTTGATATTGATCTGATTTGGAGTTTATTTCAACATGATTTGGATTTTTCTCTTGCCATTGATATAATGGTTTAGAAAATGAAATATGATTTTGGTTAATGATAGGATTTTCTTGAATGGGCTTAGGATTTTGTATAGGAATCTCTTGAGTGATCTTGATAGGTGATGGGGGGCATGATGATGGGAAATGTTTTGATGTTGTAGGATTAGGAATGTGATGAGAGTTTAAGATACTTTACTATTAGTCCTTTGAAAAAATCCCTAAATGTGTTTTCATTGAACATGTTTTTGGATTGAGATTTTCATATATGATAATTGTTCAATGGATGAAGGACTAGCATAGAAAGTGGATGCTAAAATACTTTATTTGTTTGGTGATGGGGATGAGGATTTTGGATATACATAAGAGATATGAATTCAAGGTATGGTTTGATGTTGTGGAAAGTTATGGATGGAAGATTGGTTTCCCTTGTCAAGGTTGGGATGTGGATGACTAATGGATGTTTACTGTGAAGTAATGGTATAGATTTTGTTAATTATCTATTGATATTGAGGGTATATGGATGGATGACTAGACCTTATGGGTTTTTGGTAAGTAGTTTGGAATGTTGGAGGTTGTTGATACATGGATGATAAATGGATGGGTGACTAGGGATTGTGGGTTGTTGGTATTAATGGAACATGGATGGATGACACTGTCTTAAGGAAATATAATATAAGGTTTGTTCATCATAAGGGTCATACTCTAGTTGATACACAAGACTCTCATTATCATCAAAGGAGTCATATTCTAGTTGATCAACAAGGCTAACATCATCCTCATCATCAAAGAAGGGGTTGTTAATTTAACTAATGATACTATCAAGGTAAGATGAAGGCATGATTATTAATTTGGATTAGGATGGATGAGATGGTTAAGTTGGTGGATAAAGGTTGGATTCTAAACCCTAGGAAGAGTTAAAGATGAGACTTTACTGGTTTTTGGTTTTTTGATTTTTTTTAAAGTTTTGAAAGCCTACAATGATAAAAATACATAAGATTAAAAAATCTGAGGCTTAAAAAGGATAAGGTCTCCATTCGGTTTCAAATGGGGAGGTTTTAATCTAACAATAACAATAAAAAAAAGCACATGAACATGCCTAAAATTAATGAAGTGGGATTTTTAACTTAGTGTAGGCCCACACAATTAAATACCTCAATAGTGCAAGACAACTATTTGTTAAGATTCGATAGATAGGAGTCCAGTAGCACAAAGGCTCACCTTGTCCCTTTTTCTGGAAGCCCTCAAGATTGTGTCCAAAGATTTTCTATCTCTACTCAGGGAGGTACATGGTGAGTAACTTTAGTCTTAATATTAATCCTTGCACCCCATTAAGCAACAACTAAAAGCTCTTAAAATAGGCTATACAAGTTTTCTAGGAGAAACCTTATATGTCATGCAAGGATATGTGAGGCATAATCTATGAATTTGAAATTGCAAGAATGTCAAATAGCTAAAGAATAAATGGATAAATGATTAATAATTAATAAATATTAAATTAATGATGATTAATAAATGATGAATGTGATGATTAAGTAAATTAATGATGATTAATAAATGACTAATGTCATGATTAATTAATATCATGGCAAATGGATTTAATTAATGATTAGGAATTGGCATGAAAATCATTTGGCATGATGATCATTAGTGTTAGGTGGAATAATTTAGGTGTCTACAACATTCATCCTTTTACATAAAAAACCATATGGTATTGACCTAAATTTATATCCTTGAGGGGCCCATGAGAAGCTAGAAGGATTTGGAGATATTCATCAATCATATCATGTCCCAAAGTATGTATTATTAAAGGATTCCATGTGTTCCTAGATGTAAGGGAAAGTCTCATTAAAATGGTAAAAGTATATGTATTTTAATTCTAGAAGGTCAGAGCTTCAATAATGGAGGTATTGAGATATTGAGTGTAAGAGAAAGACAGATAGAGGAAATTATAGGGTTTGCATAAGACCAGGGAGTGGGAAGTGAGAAAGTGAAGGCCAAGCTACAAGGATGCAATGGAGAAAGGTAGAGAGAATATTGTAAGTCCATGTAAGAAACATGGATTAAATATTGGAGGCATGGGGAATTAAGGTTCAATATTTAGAGATAATAAGGAAATGAACTCAGAAGAAAGTAATTCTAGCATCAAAAAAGTAAAGGTTTTAAATAGGGACCCAGGGATTAGGAATATGTAATATTTTCTACCTTGGCATTGAGGAAAGAGAACAATTGAAAGCTCATCAAGGTTTAGGGTTAGTATCTTAAATAATTAAGGTAAATTGAAGGAATATTGGTAGTGTAGACACTTAAAAATGTCATGAATGATATCATGTACTCGAATCGGATATACTAACACCGTTTATCCTAAAACCCATCTTTTTTTTTGCTTAATTGATTAAATTAGCCTACCTATTTAATTAATTGCATCATTTTTATCTATTAATCTAATTGACCTAATTAGGTTAATTCACCCCCTTTCATGCTAATGTTTCATCCTATTAAATTGAATAAATCAAATTATTTAATTTAATCCTTAAGTCCTCTTATTTAATTAAATAACCTTAAGTTATTTAATTAAATATCATATCACTTTCCCCCTTTTCATTAAATAAATTAATTCTTTAGTGAATATCCTAATTCCCCTAATTTGCATAATTGAAACTTTATTTAATTATCAAATTACTAATTAAATCTAATCCTCCACTTGTAAGGGAATATTCCTCCTTTGCACATTCATCCAAAAGGAATATTCTTATGAAATATTCCTTCTCCTTTGCACTATTAAATTTGGTTTTAATTAACTAAATATCTATTTTCCTCACCCATGAGAATATTCTTTCTTCACTCATTGAAAAAAGGGAATATTCCTTTTTGAAACAAACTTTCAACAAGACTTCCTGTGCAAGTTTTGAAAGTGTGTTTGTTTGGATGAATGTAAGGCCTTGATTAAATATCATATTGCATCCTCAACCCTTGATGGGAATCCATGATCCATGCCTTCATCTTCCTTCCTTTTTGACCATTGATTAACTTTTTCAATATTAGCCCTTCATTTCTCATTTGTCCTTCTATAAATGAAACATCATTTAGAGACAAATGGATGCATATTTTAAGAGAAAACTTATGTTGTTAAAATCACTCTCATCTTGCACTCATATTTCATGTTTTAGAAAGCATTTTAGGTTAATTTCTTGCATCATATTAGCTTAGCTTCCATTAATAGCTTCCATGGTAACTTAGGTGCATCCACTTAGCATATTTGGTAATTAGGGTTTTAATCTTTTGAGCTTAAACTCCATTTAGAATAGCTTTTCATACACCCATATCGATCAACTTAGCATACACCATGTTAAAATAGCTTTAAATCATGTTCTCGTACACATTTATCATTGATTTCGTCGATTCTCTTTAATAGAATCGATTGAAAGAAGCTCATTTATCCACAAGATTGGGAAAGGGTCGCCATTCCACATCAATGTGACACCACTCCCCCAATAGGATAAGTTTCAATCAATTAGAATAGGTGTTTATGAAGCTTTCATATTTTTATATGTTAGTTTTAATAGATTATTAGTTTAGTTTTGCATTGAATGATCTTATTGGGACTGATGTTTAGTGGCCTAATTATACTTCGAATCCTCATGGATCAAGTGTAGTCATCCTATATTAAGTCATCGGTCATAGGTAGACTGACAAGGATCAAGATATAGAGATACTTGACATAGAAAGATTGAGCACATGTACAAGAAAAACTCTAAACAACCAATTTGTGGAAAGGATTGGGAATCAAGAAGATGAAATCCTCTAGGAAAAAATATAGAAAAAATTGTAGGTCTAAAAACGAGAAATGAACATTGGGATTTATGGAATGAGAATATGTAATAATAGATACTATTTATATACAAAGACAAGAACAATTCTATAAACTCGTGTAAAGAAGAAATTGGAACTTGGGAAAATATAATACCAACAAGATTGGTGGTTTAACATACTTGATAAGTATTACAAGTATTAGGTAAGATGGTAGAATTTTTTTGTAAACTTATCATATAGTAGAGATTGAGATTATAGGGCATGGGAGGATAAAATCCTTGGGAACTAAAGAGAAAAGTGGGAAGGATAACTTTGAATGCATACAAGAAAGAACGAAGTGGGAGCATGGGGAATAGAGGAAACAAATATCAATAGAGGAAAGGATGAAATCCAAAAAACATGAGTAAATTGGGGATTCAAGGAATGAAGAGATGGCATAGTAGTAAGTATAATATTAAGGGTCTAGAATTGGGGATTTGAAGGATTGATGAAATAGAGGAAAAGAGATAATAACAAGAAAATGTTGAAATTCTAAAGGACTGAGAAGGGGCACAAAATTTGGGACTTAGGAAGAAAAATTATGTGGTACAAATTTAATCTAATTATTGAAGGCTTCAATCAGAAGTGATAAAAATATAGTGGGAGTCAAGGATTTGTAATACATCATACTTTTGAAATGATGGTATGATAAATCATGAAACTCTAGTGGATGATTCAAGGTGGGGATCTAGGGATTGTGGATCTTGTAGAGAAAGTTATTAAAGCTCGTGAAGGTGAATACATGAAAGTGATGGGGGAATATAGGGAAGTATGGAAAATGAAAGAAGGCAAGGAAAGCATTGGAAGCATAAAATGAAGGGGAACACAAAGATATGGTAAATGAAGAAAATGATGAAAAATAGAAGAATTCAAGGAAACTCGTTGATGTTGGAAGGAGATAGAAGTACAAAAAATCCTAAAATAAATGGAAAGATGGAGATCTAGGAGATTTGTGAATAAAGGAAATATGCAAGTCAGGATGAGAAAACCTAAAAACTTACCCAAGGCTATAAATAGACTCAAAAACATCCTCATACTTAGATTTTTTTAAAATTTGGGCAATTTAGTCATATGACTAAGACATGAGGGGAAGGAATGCTCCACTCCAAGAATAAATTGAACAAAGGGAGCTCATTGAAGAAAATATCTAATTAGATATCAATGGTAACTAATAAAACCAATGCAACAAAGTGTTGATGTTAAGTACAGCGTCGGTCTGCACTTTCCAAGAAAGATTATATTAAATATTATCTAGAGCCGACCTTATTTTGTGTTATATCCTTCCCTTGTTGACTGGCCGACCTAAGTCACATTTATTCATTTATCATTACTTGCTCAAAGGCCGACCTATATGAAGAGGCGCCAAGAAGGTATATATACAAGGTTACCTTTTGATGTTCATACAGATTCAAATTCACAAAAAGGAAGTTCGCTATTTTGGCAGAGCAGAATTCGCAGTCATAGAAGAAATTCATTCTTGGATTCGCAGTCATAGAAGAAGCTCATACTGGATTTGCATTCAAGAAGAGTCAAGACTAACAGCAAGGGGGATTGGTCAAAGCTCAAAGAATGAAGAATTACAAGTTCTTACCTCTCATTCATCAAACAAAGGAAAAGGCTTTAAGAAAGGATTCTTCAAAAGGAATCGAGAAGATGGAAATGATGATGCTCCTACCTTCAAAAGAAAACGAGACATGTCCAAGATTCAATGTTTTCGTTGTGATAAGTATGGTCACTTTGCGAGGGTGTGCCCTCAACGACCTAAGCTTCAAGTTGCCACTGCAGATGTTGAAGAAGTCACTCCACAAAAGGACTCCAGTAATTATCTATTTTATTCAGCCTTGTCTAGCAATGTTTCTACTGACTCTTACACTTGGTTGATTGACAGTGGTGCTTCTAGACACATCACCGGATTCAGAAGTCACCTTTCAAACTTAATGGAAAGCAACTCTAGTGATCAAGTTGTTATTGGAGATGATGCTAGATATTCTGTAAAAGGGTTTGGAAATTCCACTCTTCACTTGGATTCTGGAATTTCTTTGGAATTGAATGATGTACTGTTCGTACCAGGGATAAAGAGGAACCTTGTTTCAATTTCAGCATTAGAAGACAAAGGTTATCAAGTTGCCTTCTCTAAAGGGAAAGTTCTTATATGGGCAAAGAACTCCAGCTTCAAACTGCTCAAGTGATTGGAGTTAGACATGAATGTCTCTACATGCTGTGCACTCGTCCTCTTCAAGCACTTGTGCATAACAGTACCAGCATGTGTGATCTTTGGCATCGAAGATTGGCTCACATTCACTTTCGTGCTCTACCTATCATGGAGAAGATGGTCACCGGTCTTCCGAAATTCGATCAAGAACATGAAGGTACATGCAAGGGATGTGCCCTAGGCAAGAACACAAAAGGTATGTTTCATTCCAGTGAAAGTAGATCTAAATGTATTCTTGATCTCATTCATTCTGATTTGTGTGGTCCAATGTCTATTGCATCATCTAGTGGTTTCTTGTATTATATTATTTTCATTGATGATTACTCTAGAAAGACTTGGATTTATTTCTTGAGATCGAAAGAATCAGAAGAAGTATTAGTAAGATTCAGAGAATTCAAAGCGCAGATTGAAAATCTGTCTGGGAAGAAGATCAAAGTATTGAGATCTGATAATGGTGGAGAATACACTTCTGGCACTTTTCGAGACTTTTGTATTGAAGCAGGGATTAAGAGGGAGTTCAGTGTTCCCTATAATCCACAACAAAATGGTATTGCTGAAAGGAAGAATAGGTCTATTGTGGAAGCAGTGAAAGCTATGATCCATGATCAAGACAAATCTCTTTTTGGGCTGAAGCATCAAGAACAGCCGTCTATGTTCAAAACAGGAGTCCCCACAGGATCTTAGAGAATAAAACTCCTGAAGAAGCATTCTCAGGCGTGAAGCCTGAAGTTAGTCATTTGAGGATCTTTGGCTGTCCAGTCTATGTTCATATTCCAAAGGAAAAGAGAACAAAGCTAGAACCTTCTGGGAAGAAAGGAATTCTTGTAGGCTACAGTGAGACATCAAAAGCTTACAGGATCTACATTCCAGGACAGAAGTCTATTGAGATTAGTAGAGACGTCACATTTGAGGAAGATGTTGCTTATAGAAAGTCCAAAGGCACTCCTATGGAGGTCGATGAAGAAGAACCTCCTCAAGATATGGAAGTTGACCATATCCCAGAGAATCTGAAGGAGGATACAGAACCTAAAGAAGATATTGATCCAGCTGAGCCTTTGGATCCTACTGATGGGCCTCTAGACATTGTGATTGGAAAGAAAAGACCTCTTTGGGCTCGCAGGACAATGCAGGAAGCAGAAAGGTTTGCAGCTCCAAGAGGAGCCTTCAGAGAAAGCAAGAGACCTCACAAGTTCTCTAGCTATGTTGCCTTGATGAGTCAGATTATTGAGTCAGAGCCTTCAAATGTTGAAGAAGCTTCTAGTCAACAAGTATGGAAAGATGCCATGATTGAGGAGTATCAGTCTATACTTAAGAATGATGTTTGGGATATAGTCCCTAGACCCAAAGACAAATTTGTGGTGTCTTCTAAGTGGCTCTTCAAGATCAAGCATGCAGCTGATGGGAGCATTGAGAAACACAAGGCTAGATTTGTGGCTAGAGGGTTCTCACAAAAAGAGGGAGTTGACTATGAAGAAACTTTTGCTCCTGTGGCTCGTTACACGTCTGTTAGAACCATCATTGCTATTGCCGCATCTAGAGGATGGAAGATTCACCAAATGGATGTAAAGACAGCTTTTCTGAATGGCATAATAGAAGAAGAGGTTTACATTGAGCAACCAGAAGGATTTGAGGTACATGAGAAAGAATCTCATGTCTGCAAGTTGAAGAAGGCCTTGTATGGTCTTAAACAAGCTCCTCGTGCTTGGTATGAAAGAATTGATCAGTACCTTTCAAGTTTGGGTTTCTCAAAGAATGATGCAGATTCTAACCTCTACTTCAAGGTAGTAAATGGTGAAGCATTGATTTTAGTTTTATATGTTGATGACTTGATCATTACTGGTGAAGAACATCTAATACTAAAATGGAAGAAGGAATTAGCTTCAAAGTTTGAGATGAAGAATCTAGGTCTTATGCATTACTTTCTTGGCTTAGAAGTGTGGCAAAAGCCAGATGAGATGATTCTAAGTCAAGGCAAGTATACTGTTGACATTCTCAAAAGGTTTGGTATGATTGACTGCAAACCTATGTCTACACCCATGGAGACTAACTTAGATAAGTTGAAAGAAGCTGCAGCTAGTTCAGAACCAGTGGATTCTACGATGTATAGACAGTTGATTGGTTCATTGATGTATCTAGTTAACACTAGACCTGATATCTGCTATGCAGTGAGTGCACTTAGCCAGTTTATGTGTGAACCAAAGCAAATACATCTTGTAGCTGCTAAACATATCCTAAGATACTTATGTGGCACAATTGGATATGGGTTGAGATATTCTTCAAATGTGGATTTAGAGCTGCATGGTTTTACTGATTCTGATTGGGCAGGATGTGTCTCAGATCGGAAGAGTACTTCTGGTTGTTGCTTCAGTTTGGGGACTGCTATGATCTCCTGGTGTAGCAGGAAACAGTCTTCAGTGGCCTTGAGTACAACTGAAGCAGAGTATATTGCAGCTTGTGTGGCAGCTCGTGAGGCAGTGTGGCTTCGTAAGCTCCTTGCAGGATTGTTTGGTCAATCAATGGAGCCTACTATCATACACTGTGATAATCAAAGCTGTGTGAAGCTTTCTGTCAATCCTGTGTTTCATGACAGAACAAAACATGTTGAGATCAAGTACCACTATATTAGAGATATGGTGCAAAGGAAAGCTATACAGTTGAGGTATATCAGCACTGAAGAGCAAACGGCAGACATTCTCACCAAGCCTCTTGCCAGGATGAAGTTTGTATACTTCCGAGAGAAACTTGGTATGGTGGAGAATGCAGCCTTGAATGAGAAAGAGTCTCAGTAATCAGTGATCCTTGTTGAGAATGCAACTCTCTGCTGAGAGAGAGTTGAGGTGCAAGCCCTTGTTAATACAATTCTCTGCTGAGAGAGAGTTGATGTGTAAGTCCTTGATAATGCAATTCTCTGATGAGAGAGAGTTGAGGTGAAAGCCCTTGTTTCCACCCTCTGGGAGAAGCTATGGTGGATGTCATGTGTGCGACTCCATGACAAACATCACGTGAGAGAATCCGTGATGATTTTATACCATCTATGGGAGTAGCCATAATGGTTGATATCACGTTGAGGTGATATTCTATTTTGTTTTCATTCTAACCTAATGTGTCTTGTGCAGATGAAAGTTCATCCCTAGCTGAGAGGGAGTGTTGATGTTAAGTACAGCGTCGGTCTGCACTTTCCAAGAAAGATTATATTAAATATTATCTAGAGCCGACCTTATTTTGTGTTATATCCTTCCCTTGTTGACTGGCCGACCTAAGTCACATTTATTCATTTATCATTACTTGCTCAAAGGCCGACCTATATGAAGAGGCGCCAAGAAGGTATATATACAAGGTTACCTTTTGATGTTCATACAGATTCGAATACACAAAAAGGAAGTTCGCTATTTTGGCAGAGCAGAATTCACAGTCATAGAAGAAGTTCATTCTTGGATTCGCAGTCATAGAAGAAGCTCATACTTGGATTCGCATTCCTAGAAGAAGTTCATACTTGAACAGCAGATCATCATTTTGTAGCAGCAGACCGATTTCAAGGAGAAACATATTCATTTGTATCTTTGCATCTAGGAGAGGTGCTATTATTCATTGTATCAAATTCGGCATTGTGTTGGGCCTGAGTTCAAGCAGATTTCTGCTCTTATTCCTTCAATATATAAGAGATATATTTGCTGGGTTTTTCTCCCTCAAGAGGAGGGTTTTCCCAGGGTATCTTGTTGTGTTCATTGTCTTATGTGTTGCATTTCTTTTGTTCAATTGATTAAATAATCTGATCTAAGAAACACTAACACAAAGAGGATCCAAGATTAAGGGTTTCTTTATTTCATTAAAAATTATGGATGTTGTTTTAGGACACAACAAGATGAAGATTGCATTGATTGATTGCAGCTCTTTTTTAATCTACACCTAATGGATGAAGGAATCAAATTTTTGGATTTGATGCTTGTGAGAAAGCTTACCCAAGAAGTTACAAAAAATAAAGTGACTATAGTTAATGTTTATTAAAATTCCCATTTTATTAAAATCCTTTGGAACATAACTTGATTAGTATTTCTGGTGACCTCCTTTAAATTTTATGTTATACCTACAATTACCTCCACCATATGATTATTGTGAGGCAAGTAATCTAATAAGGAGGTTTATTTTTACATTAGCACACTATTTAATCTCATCCATAAATTTTCCAATCGGATTAATGTTTAAGATTGTCTTTCTTCTTTTGGAAATATATAAATACATGGTTTTCCCTCATTTTAAATGATCTTTGGGTATCTTAATTAATATGTTTTATTTTCTTTTATTTATTAACAATTCACCATAGAGAGTGTGCTATATCTTGTTGTTTATTTTGTGACCAATGATTGGTCATAGTTGTTAAGAAAAATCAAGTTGAGCTAGCTTTAGTAATAGTTATTATGCTTAGGGTTGGGGCCCTAGCTCGGTTAGCTAAATCTTTCCTGTTGCATGAGGTTGTTCACGAGGTCTAGTCTCCCCCACCCCCGTGGTACCGGAGGGCATGTCGCGCCAGCGCCGCCGGTCACGTTAAAATTTTTACCATGTGCACTGCAGTTTATAGGGGGTCGTGCTACTCGATTCCTACAGTCTAATAAAAAATTTAAAATAAAAAATAAAAATAGTTATTATGCTTAGGATAAATAGATAGTTGAACAATGTAGAGGAGATCTAATTAATTTTTTTATTTGGTGAATCACATACTTTTATTTATTTATTTCTACACTCTTTGTATCTTTCTATCCATTTCACTTGCAATTTATAGATTAGATAGGAATTAGCCCTCTCTCGAGTTTTCTCACATGTATGACTTTTGCATGTTGGAATTGGATATTGCCACCTAAGTATTGGGATATCTTGATAGGTTTTTTTTTAGAAGTAGGAGGTTTCTTCCAAAATGTGTCAAATTGTGATATTGCTATCAGGATTCAACCGTGTAGTTTTTGAGTCAAACTCATTCACCCATGATTCATGAGTAGTGGTTCACAAGAACCTATCTCTCATGATAATGAATGGTTCACTTAGCACTCATTGCATTTAGGTGATGCTCACAGAGGTGAAGCATTGGTCCATCCCTGGAGGTCACCCATCCCGGTACTGCTCCAACTCAAGCACGCTTAAGCACAGAGTTTCCCCCAAGGTTAATCCCACTTAGCTTGCTACCCCATTTGAAAAACCTTCAACAAGTGTTATGCCTTATGAACCATTCATTATAGAGCCCCTTTAGCTCATCAATTGATAAGTAGGAGGTTTCTTCCACAGCGTGTCAAATTATGATATTGCTATCAGGATTCAACCGTGTAGTTTTCAAGTCAAACTCATTGACCCATGATTCATGAGTAGTGGTTCACAAGAACCCATCTCTCCTAAGGCATAACACTTGCTAAAGGTTTTGCAAATGGGGTAGCAAGCTAAGTGGGCTTAACCTTGGGGAAACTCTGTGATTAAGCGCGCTTGAGCTGGAGCAGTACTAGGATGGGTGACCTCCCGAGATGGACCAATGTGTCACCTCTATGAGCATCACCTAGATGCAATGAGATATGGGTTCTTGTGAACCACTACTCATGAATCATGGGTCAATGAGTTTGACCGAAAACTACACTGTTGAATCTTGATAGCAATATCATAATTTGACACGCTGTGGAAGAAACCTCCTACTTATCAATTGATGAGCTAAAGGGGATCTATAATGAATGGTTCATAAGGCATAACACTTGCTGAAGGTTTTGCAAATGGGTTAGCAAGCTAAGTGGGCTTAACCTTGGGGGAAACTATGCGGTTAAGCACGCTTGAGCTGGAGCAGTACTAGGATGGGTGACCTCCCGAGATGGACCAATGCTTCACCTCTATGAGCATCACCTAGATGCAATGAGTGCTAAGTGGACTATTCATTATCATGAGAGATGGGTTCTTGTGAACGACTACTCATGAATCATGGGTTAATGAGTTTGACTCAAAAACTACATGGTTGAATCCTGATAACAATATCATAATTTGACACGCTGTGGAAGAAACCTCCTACTTATCAATTGATGAGCTAAAGGGGCTCTATAATGAGTGGTTCATAAGGCATAACACTTGCTAAAGGTTTTTCAAATGGGGTTGCAAGCTAAGTGGGCTTAACCTTGGGGGAAACTATGTGGTTAACTGCACTTGAGCTGGAGCAATACTAGGATGGGTGACAACCCGGGATGGACCAATGCTTCACCTTTGTGAGCATCACCTAGACGCAATGAGTGCTAAGTGGACCATTCATTATCATGAGAGATGGGTTCTTGTAAACCACTACTCATGAATTATGGGTCAATGAGTTTGACTCAAAAACTACACGGTTGAATCCTGATATCAATATCATAATAGGTTTTTTTTTCTTAATGATTATAATAGAATATTAAACTATTTGATCAAATCAAAGATTAAGTTATATGAATTTACTTGGTAATAAAGTAAAAAAAAAAGAACAAACAATATCCAAAAAGCACATAAGGCACAACATTTAACTTGGATTTAACCATTTAGAGAAAAATGCAACACCAAAATAGAGCCAACAATATGCTAGTATGCAAAATTAATAAAGATTAAATACAATAATAATGTCCTTCAACCTTTTTTCACAAATTGATGATATATAGTGTTCTACTTCTTTGTGTTACCCATCTCTTTTTTAACATTTTCATACTCCATATCCTTTCATGTTATTTCAATTGTAACTAAGAACTCATTGATCACAAATAATTTAGTGCTCAATAGTCTTCAAATTTAAATTATCAAACAACTAAACACTAATATGGACCCCTCATTATATTATCGCCACCACATGTTCTTCTTGCACTCTAAGTCATAAATAGAAATCATTGCTTACTGAAACCCACCATTATGCATAATCAATATTTAATGAACAATAGTGAGCTTCAATGAATACTTGATGATATTCTCATTGGATGGTCCTCAAAATTTTACAATGGAATATTCACTAACACCTCTCAAAGTCTTGAGGTCCATTAAATATCTAAACATGAATGACCAATTCTTGAGTTTTTATATAGGTTAAGGCTTTAACACTATAAAAAAAGCTCAAGGGTCATTAGAACATGACACATCACTTAATCTCTATATCCTCCCACCCAAGGCCTATCCCTATATCCTCCCACCCCCCAGTGGGGTTTGTGGTGGGCGAAGCTAGGGCGGTTAGAAGCTAGGGCGATGGCGGTTATAAGCGCCTTAGGTGTTTCTCGGGTGGTGGGCGAAGCCCTGGTCAGTGGAGTCCTAGGTATGGTCGGTGGGGTTGGGACCCACCAACTATTGAGCATATTAATGTTATGAAAATGTCATGGTAGGTCCCATCAATCACTAAGTGTTTCCTTATACAAAGATCAATAGTTGATGATCAATGTGCTCTATCCCATCAAATGGCTCTTAGAACTTTAGCTTTGGCAAAACTCTAGCAATACCCCAAAACCTTGAGAGCACTCTAATATGCCATGTCATGCGATGATCAATGATTTTTGTGAGTTCTCAATAATGCTCACTATTGGTTGAAAGCCTATAAGGTAAAATTCATTAAATTTGATACGATCTTCTTAACTAATGTTTGATAGGTGTAAACTATTTAGATTACCGTGTGAAAATATATTTCTCAAGAAGTAGACAATGCCCAACTCATTAAATTCTAGAATATTTAATCCCTAATTAAATAATTAGACTTAAACAATACACTTTCAATTTTAATCATTATTTTAATTTGGTTGATCACAATTGATGGTTTGATTGCGGGTCGGCTAACATCTCTCTTTTAAGCCGATTGTTCTCCTTCCTTACGATATAAATGGCTCAGTTGGCGGCCATAGTAAGTGGGTGTATTATGTCTTTTTTGTTTATGTTTCATTGTTACTATGTCAACTTCTTCAGATAGCGCTTGGTACAAAATTTCACTTCCTTTGAAAGTGAAGGACTACAACGACACTCATCCATACGACCATGAAAAACTTGGTAAAATTTTTTGTTTAGATGATGCAAATTCTTTTATGGCTTGCCGAAGGGTGGTAGGTTATCATTGGCTCAAAAATAACAGTAGTGCCACCTTTCCTGAAGTGCTTTCTTGTTCTATTAATATATGCATGGATATTCTACTGGATGTGGAAATGGTTTTGGTTATTGCTACTAAATTTGTTCATCCAAATTTCTTGCAACTTCTGAACTTTCTCAAGCTTTGGATAATTAACATTTTGATGTAGGTCTTTTTCCTATTGAGGGTTTTATTTCTCATGATGAATTAAGGTCTAATGGTTTTTGTGGAGAATTGTTGTGGATTATCAGGTTTGGAATTACTTGTGATGACTTTTCAAGGACTGTTCTTGATTGCAATGATTTGCATGAAAAATTTCCTCCAAAAATTCTTGCAGCAGGAGTAGATGTTTTTTTGTCACTCCACTACATGTTTGACATTGTAATAAGAGCAAAATCTTCTGAGCAAGTTTCAGCTAATAGAAAAGCTAAGGAAAAGGCTTCCAATTCATATAATCCAATGCCTCCTTCTCACTATGAGGCCAACTCTTCCTTTTCAGAAGAAGACTTTTAGAAAGTCTGATTTTTGTTCATTAGTTTAGCATACTAGTCTAGCATGCACTAGACCGGGGGATGGTGGTGGTAAAGCATTTCAAATTTTGGGTAAACCTTTTTTGGTTGGGATTTATAGTATGTGTTGTATACTCTTACTTTTTTGAGCTCTCCTGCAAGTCAAGATCGAATTTAAACTTACTATTGTAATTTACTTTATAATTTAATAAAAAAATTAGTGACTTTACCACTTTTATTGAAAAAAAAAAACACACTCTCAATTTTCACTTGCTTGTATCATTTTAAAATATTAATAATTATAACTAACATACCTCTTATCCCCTACAAATAAAAAACCAAAAAATAATTTAAAAATCTCATAATTATGAAAATTAATGTCAACCAAAACAAGTACAAATTACATTCTATAAAAAATACTATCCACACTTGCATACTAAATACTATTTTGGTTTTAAAATATGAAAATCACCATCAAAATAATCAAAGAGAAAAAATTGTCTCAATATATGCCACGTATTGGACATTTGGATTCCAAGCTAAAGATAATCGTGGCATTGTCTCGAATCTTTTGAATATAGGCGAATCTTATTTAAGATCTATTTGAAAGCAGATTTTAGGTACTGATTTTCAAAGAAAACTTGTAAGAAAGAGAGCCAAAAACATGGAGATATCATTTTCTTTTGGTATTATTTTTCTTTTAGAAGAATAATCTACACTAATGTTTCAAGAGCATTCCATACATTTTTTTATTGTAATGACATGAATAATGAAAGAGACTTCAATTTTATCTGTTTTAATAGTTTATGATTTTTATATTTATAAAATAATTATCAATTTATTTTGTATTCATAATTAATTGTTTGGTTAAGAGTTAGTTTTATTATTATTATACTTTGTTTTATTATGTACATGATTTAAATTTGTATTTTAAGAAATAGAAAATAACTTGTTGATTGATTTGTTTTTTAAATATTTAAGATAATCTTATAGTTTGATAAAAGATATTATAATAATTATTATCATTTAAAAAAAGTTATATAGTGATTAATTCTAGTTTTTCATCATAGTAGAAATTATAATAAATAATAATCAATTAAAAGTAAGAAAATATTCACAGTTAGAGTTACTCTAATACAATCAGAATAATAATTTTTCAACTAAACAAAAATGTATTTATTTATTTATTCAAGTTAAGTGTCAACGTGAGAAATTTTATATTAAAAATATATGCAATATTATTGTTCATATAAATTTCTAAGACTATAATTATGGTAATTCTTAAATTGTCTAAATTTATGTTGAATATTTTTTAAAGATAATTTGGTAGGGGATCCTATAGTGCCCCCATCCAAAAATACTATAAAAATAGTACAATAGCATCAAAGAGAATACCATAATAGTTAGAAAGATTCCTATTTGAGAAAATAGAAAAATGTATCTACTACAAAATATTTCTAAAAACTAAACCCTACACACTAGGAGACAAAGTAGTGCAACCACCACCTATACATATTAGGCATGAAAAAAAATATCCATACTTCTACTAATCAATAATGACAACATCAAAAAAATACACACCAAAAATATTGTAGATGACATCCATAAAACCTAACTCGTAGACTCCTCAATTGCCCACACTAGATATTTGAGCTCCATCATAGTCACCAAGAGACCCTACCTCAATTATTGCCATTACAAGGTCCAAAGAGGGAAAGTGATCCCCTCATAGTAATTCTACCCTTTTCTCACATAATGAAATAAATCCCCACATAGAATTGGCATTGTATGGTCCTAGAGACCTCAATGTAACCCTTGTTAAATGGGCCACCCTGTCCTACAAACACTTTTCCAATATTTACATAAAATGCCTATATTACCTTAACTTATTTTTATTAATATTGAAACTACACCTCGTCCTCCTCATACCTTAATAATGCAAGAAGAGGTTACACTAGAATATAGGACCCAATACCCTATTTTGTGAATTTGCAAGTTATATTTTCACTTTGGGCCTAAGAATTTAGCCATTGAAGTCATTTGGGAGTAATAAATACATAAGCCACAACATTAGTTATGCTAAAGGAATAGATGAAGCTAATGTATTCATAAAATCATCTCTAATGGATGTCTTTTGATCTTGAATCACTTTCCATCCAAATCCTTCCTCACCTAGAACATTTTTATGAACCCTGATATTCTCAATGAATAATAGGAGAAGATAGAGAAAAGCTTGTTGTTCATGACAATGCCTTTCCTTAGAGGGTCAAATTTACTAAGTGTCTTGGTTTGGGGTTCTATGACACTTTAATGTAGAGAGGAATTCATACACTCTAATCCCTCTCTAAAACCCTCACAACAATAGCTAAAACAAAATGAAGAAATTGCAATATAAACACAACAAATTGTTTGCACAAGAAACCCCAATGATTTGCTCTATTAAGGAAACTGATTACAAATGATATTTTAGTCATCCATAGATTGATTAACACAAAAATAAACTCGTACAAACTTCTGATATGCACATTAAAACATTCAAATAAAATCTATGCTCAAATATGTGAGCTCTTGCAAACTATCTCACTTCCCAGCACCACAACTCCACTTGCAACTCATGTAGCTTCAATCTAATGATTTAAAACTCTATTGGATTGTTGTAAACCAGTCCCAACCTGCAACAACACTCCATTAACACACTCACAGATAATGCTATGCTTCCTTTTTTTCCTCCCTTTCTCTTCAAACTTTCATTGTTGAAGAATGGATTTTTCCCTGTTTTACTCTTCCTGTCATGAAACTAAATTCATATGCTTTATTTGGGCCTCTCCAATATGGAATGCCCTCTCCTATTTCTGCACATTCAGACCTTCAAAAATTAATTAAAGACCATTTAAAACCTATTTCCATAGCCCCACAAAAGGATTTTTCAGTTTTAATTCCCTCTTTTTTGACTCCCAAAAAGGAAAGAAGACAAAAGCAAGCCTGGGCACCCATTTCTCCAGTCCCTACTTTTTAGGGATCATGGTGGAGTGCTTTTAAAACTCCACCATTCCAAAATCCCCCACATAGATCTTTTCCAAGAATGTTTGCAATTAAAAGATTTAAAACTGTTTTTTCTTGCTTTTTTCACCCACTAGTCAACTTGTCAATGTGCAAAGGGAATTTATTTGACAAATTTAATTATTCAGAGATAAATTATTTTCCACCCTTCAACATGAAATTCAAACCAAAATTAATTCACTCCAAAATCCAAAAATACTCAATAAAATTAACCTCTTTTTGTTTGACACAGGATTGCCAATTGCCATGGATGCTCTTGCATTACACCTAACATCTGAAAGAAACATCACAAACACCATTGTAAGATATATCTAAAAGTTGACCAATAGAAATCCAATACCATGCTTATTTACTCCTTACAAGAAAAAACTATAACATTGATTAATAAAGCACCTTGCATCACATACCATAGCTAATTTCTCACACATAATTTGTTTTATTGTCAATAAGAAGAAGAGTATGCAAGCCACTAACTTAAAGCCTTAATCTCTAATAATGTCCTCAATATAAGGGAATTTAAAGGTTGCATAAGAATTATATTTGTCCATAATAGCATGTGACAATAAAGAAATCTAAAAGATACTTATTATAATGAGAGAAATTCAAAGAAATGACAAAATGCAAATAAGGAGTTTCACCAAACAAAAGTCCTTGTCCAACAACTAGCAAATGAAAATTAATTAGATTAAAAAATTAAATGATGCCCAAATCTTCCCAATCTTTTTAAAGATGGTAGTTATAGGTTTATGATCCACTCCATAATTTGCTAACAATTTAGTAGGAAGACTCAAAATTTTCATGCAATGTTGATAGATTCCCTTCTCAAAATTATCTCCTATTCCAAATGCTTCATTCATATAATAATTTATTCTTCAATTTAGATGATTCCTTTTAAATGACATTAATTAGTATCATGAATTTTTCTTTCATAATTTGAGCAACTGCAATTGTCATCCCTACAACAACTTCCCATTTAATTTTGTTACTCATTTTGAGATCCCTAAACATAAGGATCCTCCATACACAAATCTCCCCTGGGAATTTCTAAGAGAAAAAATTCCTCTAGTTATTCCTAGGTTACTCTTAAAGACACCATCAAAATTCAACTTTACATAATTACAAAAGGGAAAACCCACTTTTACCCATCTCTTTTTGAATAGGCTTTCTAGACATCCTGTTTTTTCTAACATTCTAATTTTCTCTTAGCTATTAAACAAAATAGGTTTAGACTAAAGAATATCCATATTTGTAACAATAATAAGATCAAATATTATATAAATTTTAGATAATTTTTATTAGTATAATATTTGTAGTAGGATGCTATATCAATTTAGAAAAAAATTGGATTAATGATAGATATTTTAGATACATGTGAATCATAACAAATAATAAGCTAAATATATTTACATAATGATAAATAGTATAATTTTTATGTAAAGCTAAATATTTAATTTCGTATTATTTATTCATTCATTTAAACTCCTTCCTAAACATTTACTTCCCTACCTTATTCATACATAAGTTATAACATATTCTCTCATTTCATACAATTTTATACATATCCACATACTTATTCATAAGCATCTATTGCCTATCTTAATCTCAGCTCCTTTCATGTCTGATTTATTTATAGGAACAAAGTAAATCTTATAGTTATAGATTTGACCCTTAAAGTTTTAAAATTTAAAATTTGGTCATCTCCCAGCCATTCTTTTCTTGTCTAAAGTTGACTTAACACGTGTTTGCATAATTTATTGCTATGTTCTTATATTTAAAAGAACTCGATTGCATTCATTCATATCTTTAAAAATCCTCTCCTCTTTGATCATTCTAAGCATTTAAGGAAGGGAACACTTTAGTTTGGTGTTCTAAAATGAATCTAGATCTACACATTCATTAGACAAATATTTACACAGTTGAGATTTGTTGTCTTCAATAATTGACTTGCATTTTTAAGAGTTAACTTAGAAGAACATGTCCTCTAATGATATAATGAAAACCCTTTAGAGGTATTTTTAAATATGACTAGTCTTTAGATTGGTGAAAATATAGAGCAAACAAAGATTTATCAAGAAAATCACACAACCAAAATACATGGATTGCCAAATCATTTTTGTAGGTGTAGGGCATTTCCATGGACATGGATGTATAGACTCAACCTTTCATAACATGAGCATAACCTTCTAATTTGGAGACATGATTTAAGTATCTTCATTGAAGACATTCATTTTCAATCGTAGAGCTAAACACCTATCTCCATTACATTTAATTTTCATACTTTTAACAATTATTATTTCAATATACACAACTATTAATTACTAATATAAATTTATTTTCGCTTATGTGCATGCATTTCATTTGATTAATCTAGATAGAAAAAAGCTTATTCTCCTTTATATATATATTGAAGGTCACAAGCTACACCATAAAACTTAAAGTTTGAAAATTATAAAAGTAAATTCTCATCAATCTACCACTCAACTACAATCTATGAATATAAATCAACATTTGAATTAACTAGCCGTTGCACCATAAACTGCAATAGACATGTTGATAAGTATTTATATTTTAATTTAATCAAATTGTATTAGTTTTATAAAAAAAACATTTTAAATTTATGTTAACCTTTTGTTAAGTTTATATCTTTATGACTTTCAAAAAGTAAAAATGAATATGACTCCCACTAGATTTAAAGCCTTGTAATAAGATATTTTGTTATTACAATATTTTATTACTCATAAACAGTATTTACAAAAACAAAATTATATAAACTTTATTTTGATAGTCTCACATCCACATCAATGTTAGACTCTAATGTAATTAATAATAGTATCTATAATACATATTTATTCCAACTATTATACTATCTACATAACTAATTAAAATTCACATTATATATACTTTAATAGCTCCCTCCTAAAATATTCAAAAATACACTTAAACCAAAGTGAAAAAAGACAAAACCAAATTCAAAGGTGAAAAGACAATTGAAAGTTCCTACCAATCACCTTTGTACTCCACCAATAAAATTTGAATTTGAATTGAAAATTAGTGAGCAATAAGGCCAAGCAATATATATACAACATTTGTCTGAATATAATAAATTGAAGAGCAAGTGAAGTGAGGAAAAGACAAAGAATTAGGGTTGCCTTGCTTGTAATTTTCCTTATGAAATGGAGGGAGTTTTAAAACCGTCCACTTGTACGCACAAAAGACCAAATTGTACGCATTTCTCTATCTTTCCTATTTCCCCGCGTTTTATCTTTCCTAGATTTTAAATATAAAAATTTCACCGCGTATTTACTTTCCTAAATTTTTTGTTGCCATTTTCAGTTTGATTTTTATCCGTTATTTGATGACTAAGCATTTGTTTGTTTGTTGGTAAAGATGAAGGCCACTTTATATAACGCGTGATGTACAATGTACAAGATAAGAAAGTAAATGGACGTTCATCTAAGGCTGTCAATTTTTCATGAGCAATGTATAAGACATATTAGGAATTAGTCCTCTAGTTTTGAAATTCAAATACCTTGTTTTTTCATGGAGATATATTAGGAATATAATAATTATTTGTCAACTTAAACATTAAAGATTTCAAGTTGTATATCTAAGAGTTGTATTTAAGGACATATCTCATTTTAAGTTATTTTTGATTATCAGATATCAATAGAAAGCATTTTGCATCTACAATTAGAAAATCAGTCTCATACTAGTCCCAGTTTACACAATTTCAATTGTATCAACATATTACATTATTTGTCTTACATATTTTCAAACTTGTTATGTCCACCATAGGTTTTATTACTACTATAAAAGTCAATTGTCTTGAACCCTCTATCTATCAAAGGCTCCCAAATGTGCTTTTGATCACCACCAATTCTCAAACATAGGTACAAACTTAAGCAAATATGTTTTGTAAATCCTAAAGTTGAAATTTAGAACTGATTAGAATCACATCCAAGAACAAAGTGTCTACGGAAACAACTATGGATCTAATCGAGCTCCATACCCCCATAAATCTCATAATTCATCTATTACATATCTTTGATCGCCAATCCAATTCTACATTCCAATTTCTAGTTCTTTGTCACAACACCTCAACTAGTCAAAGTCGACACCATGCCATAAACAACATAAGATCTATTTCTATTGTAGGCATTTCAATTATTTCTATCTTACCATACTCAAATCTACATTTACACTTATTGTTCTTGGTTCTTTTAAGAAAATCAATGGATTTATACATTACCATTTTCCCCTCTTGATTCATTTGTGTAGTATGTGTTATTTATGTCCCTACACTTTGTTGAGTCTACATTTTCCATAACCATCCTTTGAAATACAATATTTTAAATTCTTATTCTCTCATAGTGTGTGTAGTGTAGAAAAATGTACTCCTTTACATTTTCACACTATGTTTGGGTCCCCTTAATTAATTGAACTTAATTAAGCTTCTAATTGTCTACATTATGCATTCCTAAGCCTTATTATTCCAATTTTCTGAAAGGGAAACCGACATTAAACAAATGCTAACATTAATTTAAACATCTTGGAAATTGTGTCTCCTGGATTTTTAATATGGATGGGTAGTATTTTGTAAGAGTTGCTTTTGCCTCCTCTTACTTCTTTTTGATATGGATGGTATCTAGTTGTGTATCCAAATGGCTGATAATATCCTCCTTCATGTTGGACAACAAATTACTCAATTCAACTCTAGAGACTCCATTGGATGGTTTGATGCTGGAAGACGCCCTTTCTCCTCTAACTTTCATTGTAAAAGACCTTGAATAGTTCCTGCATGCCTTGCAAATATCCTTAAATATTTCTTGAGAGATATCTCTTGCCCCAATGAGGTTAAGTGCATCCATGCAATCCTCATTAATCTCCCTTAAGAATATTAGTTTCAAAGACTCATCCGAGAGTTTGTTTTGGTGGGATTTCTTAAGGCAAAACTGAAACCTTTCCATGTAGTCTTCCAAAGATTCATCCTCCTTTTGTGACATCCTAAAGATGTCATCTCTCTTTTTGTCAATTTCTCTATAGTAGTCCTAGTAATTATCCATGAACTTTGCCTTCATAGAATTCCAATTAGGAACAAAATCTCTTCCTAAACCCATGAACCATCTCAGAGCAACATCCTTCAGGGTTGCTAGAAAGAGTTTGAGCCTATGTGCACCTATAATGTAATCATAGCTTTTTCACAACACATCAAACTCAAATGGGAATCTATCTGGGTCCTCTCTGACCAACCCATAGAAGATAGGTAATGTTGAAGGAGGTATGTTCTTCAGTGCAGTTTCTCTCTCCTGGTTGGCAATGGGGAACTCAAAGGTTACATGCTCTGGTGGGTCTTCCACTGCAACATCACCCATGGTGATGATTTGTGTGTGGGAAGTCTCCTCTATTTCTGATGTGGATATTGGTGTTAGGGAAGATTCTTCTTCAGAAATACCCTTGCTTTGTTCACTATGATCACCAATATCCTCTAAAGCTTTATGTGTTGAAGGGAGAAATCTTCCCAGAGCATCTCACCACCTCCACATATAATAGTTGTGACTCTTTGGATCAATGGCTCCTCCACATTGTTAGTAACTCATTTTTGTATTGATAACGAAAAACCTAATTACCCTAATGTTGAAGACAAAATTGTAACTATGAAAGCTTGAAATAACACAGGAGAATCCTGAATGTAGCACCATCCCTGACAACGATGCCAAAAATGTAAGGCATAACTAATGTCTAGTCAAGTACTTGGTGTTAAACACATAAGGGTAAAAGCACAAAGTTGTGTCACACTTTCAACCAACTTATCAACACAACTGAATTTAAGTATTTCTAACTAAAAATCAATTTTGGTCAAACATATGATCTAGTATGATTCATTCTAGCTAAGTTAGATACTTCCATAACTTTTTCAATGAAATTTGTTGGCTAAAAATATATGGAGCACCACTTTGAGTTCAATTTACCAAAAAAACAAAAATGATTTGAAAAAATTGAAGTTTCAATAACTCCTACTAATGTAAATAATATTTTTTTAAAAATATAAAAATACCCTTTTGTAGATCCATAAGTGTAGTTTTCAAAAATATACGTATTTGAATAGTTTAATTATTATTTATATTTTATATTTTATTTATACTAAAAGTAGGTTATCAACACAAAATATTAGGTTGATTACCATGCCAAGGAAAAATACTTAAACTTATTAAAAAAAATTGAAAAAAATATGATGCACTAGATAAAAGAATCTATTTCAAGATGGTATAATTTGTTTTTCCATTTTAGATAAATATTTAATATGAAATCTGATGTCTGATGGAAACAACTATTTTTTGATTCACGCACATTTTAATATTTATTTAAAAATATGTATTTATCAAAATTGGAAAAAAAATATATCCATGCACTAAAGTTTCAAGTTATAAATACACACAGAAATTTTGAAAGGAAAGAAATAAAATTTACTATAAAATGTTTGATGTCCCATGCAACATCATATTTTCAGCATTTTATCAACAACTAAATTATAGTGTTAATTTAAATTAAAAACTAGCTTAAAATACTTTTTAATTTTATTTTTTAAATACAAACATAAAATATACTAAAAAACACATATTTTACTAGTTTACATCATTTCAAAATTCAAAACATATATGCCACTTTTTAGTGATTCAAGTTTAAAAGTTGGATTAGCATTGGTCGTTTCCTTTATAAAGTGTGACACAACTTTATACTTATACCCATAATTCAGAGGAAGGGTTCCTAGTTGAACAGTCCACTAAACCCTTTCTAAGGCTTCATTTAATTATCAACCAGGGCTTTGCAATCTTTTGATGATGCTAGCAATGTATGCGCATTCACAAACTCTACATGACCTATATCATCAAGTATAGGTGGCTTACACATGTGTGCAGGAAAACAGTAAAGATTATAAAAGGGAAATAAAGCATAAATTGCAAAACAAGGGAAATGGCTTAATCTACTACTAATGTTATGGGTACTTTTAACTTTGTACCGTAATTGATAACTGCTAACCTAAACTCTACAACTTCATTAACACTGCTAACTCTTACTCCTAACTACTTGACTTACTCTGAAGGATGACTCAAAGACTCAATACAAAAGGCGAATCATAAAACATGATATCATTCACATGTATGCAATGAAGAATCTATTGAAATGAATGTAATAATATGAAAATTTATACCAACAAAAATTAAAGGTGGGTGAATAGTACCTTGAGTGGCCCTTGCTCAATTTTTTGTTCCCACAAGATAAACCAAATATGTGCTTCTTAAATCAACTAGATTCTAGACATAATAGTAAAATGGAACATCTTCATTGCATATAACTAAATTCTCATGGCATGACAAGAATCTTCATAGATATTTCATTCATGAATGCATATCCATTACAACTAATAATGCAAGAATGTATATTGGAAAACAATACTAGAAATATTATTTACACATGTATCTCTAACTAGATTTGTTCTTCAACCACTGATCCAACTATATAGGTTTAGGAGGAGGTTTATTTGTATAAGGTCTGAAAACTGAAATTAAATGAAAGTGTCAACTCTCCTTCAAAATAGAGAGAGACAAAGTCTTTGCAATAAAAACTATAATTGAAACAAATGGAAGAAGACAACTAGGTTTACATGACTTTGCTTTACCGGCATGGATAAGACGTGCTCTGCACAAATAGTCATGAAAGTTTCCTTGTTCATCACAAACTCCTTTGTCCTTCCATCATCTTATTGAATGCTTTGATGGCTCCCAATTGATCACTCCAATGATCACCTTCATCATTTTCTGTAACTGTCACATGCCCAATCATTCTGGAATCTCCCTTGCTTATTAGCCTAAAATATTTTGGTTGCGGGTTGAGTTCTCCAGTTGTTGCGGGTTGCTATTCTAGCAGCAATGAGTTAGTTATCATCCAAAGCATACATACTATTAACAATCATGAATTAAACATAGATTTAAATTGAAATTCATACACATTCATATATTCATGCATACAAATATTAACATATCATAATCATATTCCCACTCATCAAAGTCTAGTTTAGATTGCATAAAGGATATAAAAGGTATATAAGTTTAGGAATGCATATGAAATAAATAGCTTAAAGTGTTTAAAAGATATGGAATAAGCAAGAGAAAACTAGCTATTAATTAGGCTTATCAGCATGCATAATGGATAAGACACCTCTAAATCATGTGACATCCATTGCAAATTTTTAGGAAGAAGTAAGGGGCTAGGGAAGAATGTGGATAGGTCTACAAGGTGACAAACTAATTCTAAAAGAATCTACTTTGTCCTTAAGGTTGACCTAGTGTAGCATGTGAAATTCAAATTCTAGGCATTGGAGCCATTTTGGTTGAAGGTTGACCTATTCCTTAAGGGAATTTGTTAGCATATAAATGTAGGGAGTCAATTCATGTAATAGGCATCGAATTATTATGTTATTTTCCTTATTTTGGGGCACTTTTGTTCTAAACCCTTATATGGATGAAAATCCATAGGACTTTTTGGTCAGTGGATGAAAACCCAATGGTTGCTAGGATTAGAGGATGAAACCCCTTTAGTTCTTGAGGGCATCCTCATTCAAGGATTGCATCTAAGCTTCAAGGATTATGTAAGGAAGTTAATAATACTATTGTTGATTTGTGGTAACCTTGTATATCATTCTGGGTCATTGTAGTGAGTTGTAATTGATATATCATATATGTGGATGAGATTCTAAATTTTATCAATATATTGGAGTATTATCTTTGTGTTCATATGTTGACGTGTATTGAATACAATGCAAATCAATATTTTGTTAAATTATATGTTAGAGATATTATAGCAGTATTAGAGCATGATTATACCAGTTTGTAAGGTTTTCCTAATGATTAATATTTCTAAGTGAAAGGGAGATTAAGCTTCAAAGGAGAGAATTGAAGAAACTAGGTCTAGAAGAAATTGTGAATGATGAAGTGAAAGAAGCCAAATAAATATTTGAGGAAATGATATAAGGAAAAAATCATCTTTTTGACATGTTTGGCTAGATGTTTCAGTGGATGCAAACTAATGCTAGGAAGGAGAATGATAGTATTAATGGAGTTGGCGCTACTAGTGAAACCCATAGTGGAAAGGGGAAGGAGAAGATGGTTGCTACACAAAGTTTTGAAACTAGCTTCAGTAATAGGCCTATCAAGCTTAAATTCATTCAAAGAGTAGATGAATTTCTAGGGGAAGGAACTACCCTCCAAGATGAGATCTCAAGGGCTTATGAAGAGTATAGGGCTTTGAACCCTCAAATCAAGGAGATCTTATCTTTGAGAGATTTCATGGCAATAAAGAAGAGTAAGAAAGGAACTTGTTATTCACCACAGAAGTCAAACGATTTGTAGACTACCATTACAAACTACCAGTTAGAGTTTGTATTGAGTGGATCAATCAAAAAATTTCTTGGTTTCCACATTAATTTGAGGCCTCTAGAGGCTCTTTTTCCTTCCATAAAGTGGTCGACCCAACCTTTTTAATTTTTGAGGAATGACCTTGCTTCAACTTTATTCAAATTTGTCTCTTATAGGAGTACACAATAAATCAATTGATTGTTTAAATGGAGCTTGATCATGTGCCTCTTGTTAGGAGCATTAATTCCCCTAACATTCCATGTAAGGATCTTCATTATTTCTCAAGGGAGCAGACTCCTCCCTTGGACCTCAAAAAGTAAGTTTTGATGGATTTTTTATTGTCATTGAGAGCCTCCTCTTTTCTCTTCTCCTTGTTGGATTTTTGACCCCTCCTAGAATCCTTCCTTCTCAAACCATTGCTCAATACCTTGGAGGTTGATTTTTTGATCCATCTCAGATCAACCATGTAGATTTTATCCCCTATACTTGTCTCCTTTGAGTCCAAACTTTCCCAAATCTGATTTCCACTTGTTTCACCCCTTTCTTTGTAAGGAAAACATACCATTGTTGGGATTTGATTCATTATTTTATCCTTTGGGGGGGGGGGGGGTTAATGGGGGTGTGCCCACACTGCTTTTAGGTTTGGGGTTAAGTGGATGGTCATTTGAGGGCTCCTTAGTATTTGTATGAACATTAACACCCTAATTTTGAATGATTATTTTTAGAACCCATTTCTTCTATGGTGGCTAGGGAGGAAGGCAACATGATGATTCATTATGGTTCTAATTCTATAACTTAGACAAAAAAATTAGGGTTTTTAATTTACAAATCTTGGATCCACACCCCAGATGAAGATACCAACTTGACAATTTTAGGGATTTCATCAATATAAATTAGTTTAATTCAGACATATATTACGGTTTTCCCATTTTGTAGATCCACATCTAGCATCCTACCAATACTATCACCAATTTTTGATAAAAAATCTCTCGACCAATATTTGAAAGACAAGTTATAGGGTCGAATACATACTAGGTTATATGTTGGAGTTATGTCCTAAGGATTGAAATTTGATGTCCATATTTGTATAAAGAGCTAATAATTTTCATTTGCGCATAAATTTTCCTTTAAAATGTCCTCTCTATCCTCCTATGTTTTGAAAATTTCCATAAAAAACCCTTTGGGAGAAAATTGAGCACTGTGTTGGTTTTCCACTACATATCAATCCAGTTATGTAATTTTACCCTTGAAAAATTTCTCTTGATGAACTTGCCGATGATTGTTGCCTTCTCAAGCTCCTTTGTATGACAACATACAATTAAGGATACATCGATGATAGTGTCCCTTCTGCTTTCTAAATTCACACTCTTGTTCTATGATTCAACTTTTTCTTGATCCACCCTACTCTAGGGAATGTTCGCCTTCACCATTGATATGTTTTGATATTTCATTTTATATAAAATATGAGAGTTTCAATTATTAATATAAATATTTTATTTGTAAAGTAAATTTTATCAATATTTAATATTATAATGGTAAAATTTATATATTCCTATTATTTTTAATTAATTTTATACTTATTTTGAGAGAATAATATATTTACATAATGACATTTATAGTATACTTTTATGTAAAGTTTAATCTTTTATTTCATATTGTCTATTCATTCATTTAAACTCCTTCCTAAATATTTACTTCCCTACCTTATTCATACATACACAAATTCTAATATATTCCCTCAATTCATACATTAATTATGCATATCCACATACTTATTCATAAAAATCTATTGTCTATCTTAATCTAGGCTCCTTTCATTTCTTAGTTATATTTACAGGCACAAGGTAAATCTTATAGTTATAGATTTGACCCTTGAATTTTAAAATTTTAAAATTTGGTCATCTCCCACCCATTTTTTTCTTTTCTAAAGTTGACTTAGCACATGTTTGCATGATTTATTTCTATGTTCTTGAATTTAAAAGCATTCAATTTACATTCATTCATATCTTTGAACATCCTCTCCTCTTTGATCATTTGAAGCATTTAAGGAAGCAAACACTTTAGTTTGGTGCTCTAAAATGAATCTAGATCTATACATTCATTATACAAATATTTACATAGTTGAGATTTGTTGTCTTCAATAGTTGACATGCATTTTTAAGATTTCACTGAGAAGAACATGTTCTCTAAGGATATAATGACAACCCTTTGGAGGTATTTTTAAATATCACTAGTCTTTAGATTGGTGTAAATATAGAGCAAACAAAGATCAATAAGGGACATCACACAACAAAATTGCATGGATTGTCAAATCATCTTTGTAGATGTAGGGCATTTCCATGGACATGGATGTATAGACTCAACCTTTCATAAGATGAACATAACCTTCTAATTTTGAGATATGATTTAGGTATCTTCATTGAAGACATTCATTCTTCAATCATAGAGCTAAACACCTATCTCCTTGCATTTAATTTTCATACTTTTAACAATCATTATTTCAATATACACAACTATTAATTACCAACATAAGTTGATTTTTGTTTATGTGCATACATTTCATTTGATTAATCTATATAGGCAAAGCTTATTCTCTTTTATATATATATTGAAGGTCACAAGCTACACCATAAAACTTAAAGTTTGAAAATTATAAAAGTAAATTCTCATCAATCTACCACTCAACTACAATCTATGAATATAAATTAGTATTTGAATTAACTAGTTGTTGCGTCATAAACTACAATGGACATGTTGATAAGTATTTATATTTTAATTTTAATCAATATTGTATTGTTTTATAAAAATCATCTTAAATTTATGTTAATCTTTTGTTAAGTTTATATCTTTATGAGTTTCAAAAAGTAAAAATCAATGAATATGACTCTTACAAGATTTAAAGTCTTACAATAAGATATTTGTTATTACAATATTCTACTACTCACAAATCGTACTTAAAAAACAAAACCATATAAAATTTATTTTGATAGACTCAGATCTACATCAATATTAAACTAAATAAACTTCACCAATATAATTAATAATAATATACCTATATTACATATTTATAGCCCCTATTATACTATCTACATAACTAATCAAAATTCACATTATAAATATTTTATAGCTCCCTCCTAAAATATTCAAAAACACACTTAAACCAAAGTAACAAAAAGACAAAATCAAATTCAAAGGTGAGTAGACAATTGTAAGTTCCCACCAATAAAATTAGTGAGTAGTGAGGCCAAGAAATGTATACACAACATTTGTCTGAATATAAATTGAAGAGCAAGTGAAGTGAGGAAAAGACAAAGCATTAGGGTTCCCTTGCTTCTAATTTTCCTTATGAAATGGCGGGAGTTTTAAAACCGTGTTGAGTCATGGAATTCGTTGAATATAAAAATTTCCCCGCGTATTTCCTTTTCTCTATTTTTGTTTTTTCATGGAGATATATTAGGAATATAATAATAATTTGTCAATTTATATATTAAAGATTTTAAGTTGTATATCTAGGAGTTGTATTTAAGGACATGACATGTTAAGTTATTTTCGATCATCAGATATCAATATAAAGCATTTTGCATCTACACTTACAAAATCAGTCTTTTATTCAATTTCAATTGTATCAACATATTGCATTATTTATCTTACATATTTTCAACTTGTTATGTCTACCATCGATTTTGATTACTACTATAAAAGTCAATTGTCTTGAACCCTCTATCTATCAAAGATTTCCAAACACGCTTTTGAACACCACCAATTCTCAAACATAGGTACACACTTAAGCAAATATGTTTTACAAATTCTAAAGTTGAATTTAGAAGAAATTAGAATCACATCTAGGAGCAAAGTGTCCAAGGAAAAAACAATGGGTTTGGCTTGCTTCCATACCCCATAAATCTCATAATTCATCTATTGCATGTCTTTGATCACCAATCCAATTCTAGATTCCAATTTCTAGTTCTTTCTCACAACACCTCAACTGGTTAAAGTCGACAACATGCCACAAACACCATAGGATCTATTTCTATTATAGACATTTCAATTATTTATATCTTGTCATACTCAAATTTACATTTACATTTATCATTCTTGTCTCTTTTAAGAGAATCAATGGTTTAATCCATTACCATTCTACCCTCTCAATTCATTTATGTGGCTTGCATTCTTTATATCCCTACATTTTTGTTGAACCTATATTTTCCATACCCATCCTTTAGGATACAATTTTTTGTTCTTATCCTCTCATAGTCTGTATTTATTATTTTCACGTCAATGTGTTTAACTTTGCATGCATAAGAAGCTCCTAAGACCCTTGGTCCTCTTCATCAAAATGCTAGGTTAAACCATAATATTGCTATCATGAAAAAAATTATTCCTTCTATTTCCTATGAAGATCACATATGAGAATTTAAGAAGGATACCATGATCATGATGCATTCATTGAATTGTTTAAAAAAAAAAGAGAGATTGTTTATAATTTTTTTCTTTTTTCAATAAAATAATTAACATAGATGAGGATATGTACACTTCATTTTTCATTGATGACCATATCAAGATACTTCTTACTAAACAACATGAGATAAACATAATTAAACAATTAGGGAAAATCATTAATGATACTAAAGCTTCTCATATGGTGAGCCATATTTTCTTGAACCTTAGGTTCTATCCATTTTATCCATAGTTTTCTAATGAGCTCCCCAAGGCTTTACAAACGTGCTTTAACAATATCTTGACCTCAATCTAGTTGTCGCAATAGAGTTGGAGAATTTGGGAGAAGAAAACTAAGAGAGATAAGATCACAATGGGGGAGAATGCAAGCATGGGAGGTAAATGCACAAAGTTGGGGGGGGGGGGAGAATAGCGGCCAAACAAGTTTTTTTTTTAAATATGGCATAATGCTAGTGTGTTATATTGAATGTATATCATAATACACTCACATTATGGCTTTGGAAAGGCTCAAGAATATTGATTACTAATTTAAGTTGATTTATGCTTATGTGTATACATTTCGTTTGATTAATCTAGATAGGAAAAGTTAATTTTCTTTACAAATATATATATTATGAAGGTCACAAGCTACACCATAAAACTTAAAGTTGGAAAATTATAACAATAAATTCTCATCAATCTACCACTCAATCTACACTCTATGAATATAAGTCAACATTTGAATTAACTATTAGTTGCACCATAAAGTGAAATGGGCACATTGATTGGTATTTATAATTTAGTTTAATCAATATTATATTAGTTTTATAAAAATCATCTTAAATTTATGTTGATATTTTGTTAGGTTTATATTTTTGAGTTTCAAAAAGTAATAAATCAATGATAAAACTTTGACTAGATTCAAAGCCTTGTGATAAGATATTTTATTTTGACAATATTCTACTATTAAGTTGATAGGACATAGAACCACCATCTAATAAGACGCTCGGAAAAAACTCCACATAAAGAAAATAAAAATGATAACTTCTATTCGTACTTAATGGTTTGCTTACAGAAACAAAAGTATGACCATATAAACTTCATTTTGATAGGCTCACATCTACTAGACAATATAAACTTGATCAATCCCATGTTTATACCATCTATATAACTAATCAAAATTCACATTACATGTACTTCCTTATCTACCTCCTAAAATATCAAAAACATAAACTCCCCAAGGTAAACCACAAACACTTAAATCAAAGGAAAAAGACAACCAAATCCAAAGTTGAATTGACAAGTATAAAGTCCCACTAATAAGATTTGAATTTGAATTGAATACAGTGAAATATGAGTGACCAGTAAGAGAAAGCAATGTATTGCTCAACCACTACACAAAACGTTGAAGTACATGTGGGGAAAAGACAGCGAAACTCCTTCAACCGACATGCAGACAACATACTTTACAAAAGCATTTTAGTAATTTTCTCTAAGAAATGGTGGCACTTTTAAAACCGTCCACTATTTTTTTTTCCATTTTTCTATTTTGGCTGCCAAAAACGTGTTGGCTGTTGAGTCATCAAAATAAAAACTTTCACGCGTATTGACAGGGAAGTTTCTGGGATTTTCTGCTGCCATTTTCATTTTGATTTTGTACATTATCTGATGAGTAAGCATTTGTTTGTTTCCTGGAAAAGCTCAAGTTCCAGTACAGACCACTTTATATCAAGATAAGAAAGCAGAAGCTTCAACAAGTGGTTAAAGATGGGCTTTCATCCACAGCAGGCTGTCAATTTTCATGAACGGAAGTTGTTGAATATTATGATCAATGGTATAATATCCTTCACAAAACAAGATATCCTTTTGCATTATATTGTTCTATTATATAGATATCAAAGTTTATCACAACAGTAGTTAAAATCGATATGATGTCATAAATTATATAAGATCTATCACAACACCACCTCAATTAATTAGAGTAGTTAAAGTCGATATCATGCCATGAACCATATAAGATCTATCACAACAACCCCTCAACTTGTTAGAGTAGTCAAAGTCGATATCATGTCATGAACCATATAAGATCTATCACAACAACACCTCAACTAATTAGAATCGTCAAAGTCGATATCATGTCATAAACCATATAAGATCTATTTCTATCCTAGGCATTTCAATTATTTCTTGCATCATACTTAAATATACATTTACATTTATCATTCTTGGCTCCTTTAAGAGAAGGTTTTAATCCATTACTATTTTACCCTCTTGATTTATTTATGTAGGGTGTTCTTAATTTCTTAGATTAGGATTTTTTGTTATTTTTCTTTCATAGCGTGTTTATCATTTTTTGATTCATTGTGTTTAACTTTACATATCTAAGAAGCTCACAAGACCCTCAGGTCCTTTTTAGAAAAGTGTTAAGTTAAACTGTAATCTTGCCATCATGATTATGTTTATTCCTTCTATTTTCTATGATGACCACATATCAAAATCTAAGATGAAGAATACCATGACCATGATGCATTCATTGAATTGTTTAAAATCAAAAGAATTAATAGATTGTTTATAGGTTTTTTCTTTTTTTCAATAAAATAATTAGCATAGATGAGGATATGCACGCTTCATTTTCCATTGATGACCCTATCAAGATATTTCTTACTAAACAACAAGGTATGGACACAATTAAGAGTGTAGGAAAAATCATTAATGATACAAAAGTTTCTCATATAGTGAACCATATTTTCTTGAACCCTAGGTTCTAACCATCTTATTCACAGTTTCCTAATGAGGTCCACAAGCCTTTGCAAATGTGTTCTTTAACAATATCTTGGCCTCAATTTAGTTGTTTAAGTTGGAGGTGAAGAATTTGGGAGTGGGTAACTAAGAGATATAGGATCACAATGGGTAGGATACAAGCATGGGAGCTAAGTGCACAAAGTTGTCAGGCTAAATAACAAATAAGTTTTAAAACAAAATATGACATAATGCTAGCGTTTCATAATGCATGTGTACATTATGGCTAGGGAAAGGCTCAAGAATCTTGAGTCATAACATGCTTATATTATAAATACCTTAAAAACACGTAAAATGCTATGTGTGCACTCTATTTTTAAATTTATAATGTGTGCATATTATGACTTGCAAGTGTTCATTTGAAGTTGCTTTGGAATCCTACCCTCAAGCTTGGATTTTCCTTGAAAACTTGATCTAAAAGCTTAGAATTGCATGCAAGGTCCCCAAAGATTTGTTTTGTAGAAAGCATATAAAAACAAGAAAATGTCAAGCATGATCTCCACCAAATTTGTATGTTCTAAAACATTGTTTCAAAATAATGCCATGACAATGTCGAATTCTATTTTACCTTTCTAACCATGTTTTTTTTTCTACAATTCAAATACATTAAGGTTTACATCTTCAATTATTATTTTTAGTGTCTTCATTTTCTTTCCAAAAATCTATGTATAGTTTTTTAGTGGCATTTTTTATTCGAATTGAAATTTTAAAAAAATAATTTTTTAATATTCTAGACTTCACTCTATAAAAAATTTAAAAAATGATTTTCGAATCATTTTTTAACAAAATTAAAGGGGGGCATGCTCAAATTTTGTCAAATTTTTATCTAAATTTGTCCATTTTAAAAATTAGTAAAAATCATATATTTATAAAAAATAGTAGAAAACTATAGCATAAACTACATAGTGTTGTTTGCATATTTCTCTCTCTTGGGTTATGTGTAAATATTTTTCATTGGTACATTTTTTCCCTTTTGGGTGATCCCACAATACTGGTTTACAATTTTTGGGCAAACTGGACATTGAATTGATTTTTTTTAACTAAATCTTCACTTTCGGGCTCCTTTAACGGCTAAACCGTGAGGAATTTGAAGATGATGCAAACTAGTGATTTGTGACGTTTTGTCTATAGATTCTAAATATATTTTTTCAATTTTTTGGAATCAGATTGCACTTCTTTTTCCATCTCCTTTGAAAACTAGCTTTTAAAATATATATATATATTTTTAAGGAGTGACGCTCACCGTATACAACATAACTTTTTTTGTATGAAGGATAAAATTCTATTTTTTTCGAATTTAGATTTGTAACTATGATATCTAACCAGTTCATTTGGTTTCTAAATATTTTTTCCTTAATCAAGTTTCGAAGTCAAACCAATTACAATTTAGACATAGGCGAACCGTATACAACATAACTTTTTCTGTATGTATCGAAATTCAAAAAAAATTTTTAATGGATCAAGGACATCAATACCCAGCCTAAGCATATTTTTCAATTTTTTTTTGATAATATGCTATTTTCCCACATGTGCAGAATAAAGAGCTTGATTTTCGGTGAAAAACCTATGTTTAATAAAACTAAAAAAACAAATACATAATAAAACCAAACCATATTAAAATTATATTCGTTGGATAACTCGTTCCGAGGACTACCATCTTCCAGTTGGGTCTATGAAATCTCCTCTATTTTCATCCTCAACCTGAACTTTGAAGGGCGAAAATCGGGAGGTTTTTTGTGTGTCGGAGGGTGGGAAGGTGGGAAAAGGGGGGTTCGAGTGAACCCCCTTTCCACAATGGGAAAATGCGGGTTCCCACATTTAAGGGGTTTGCTCGAACCTATAGTTCGTTCAGACCCCCCAAAACGATTTTTTTTTTAATGGGGTCATTTTTTGGAAGTTTTCCTTCCTCACTCCAATTGTAAACCACTTTTGTGGGTTCACCCTTTTACGAAAGCCTCAAATTTTTGGATTTTATACTTGTGAGAAAGATTCCCCGAGAAGTTACAAAAATTTGGTGATTTCTTCGTATGCTCGATTTTAAATAAAATCTCTATTTTATTAAAATCCTTTAGAGCATGTATTATTTGTAGTGATCTCCTTTAAATTTATGTGATATTTACCACTCCTCCCAATCATATGAGGAGTGTAGGGAATGTAGGAGTTTATGGTGAACCCATCAACACTCCAAGATCACCTGCAAGACAAAATAACTTCCATAAGAGAGATGGAAGAAATATCATGCTATGATTAAGGATGCAAGAATTCCAAAATAACTATAAATATCATGCATACCACAACACAATGATTTGCGCGGGGAAAACCCTTTTGGGAGAAAAACCCCACACTCCAAAAGCCACCCAATATATTATTCAAAAATCACAAAGATTACAATAAACTCGTAGATCAAGCTTCTCACAGGAGTATCAACAACCAGAGATCCAGAGGCAACATGACCGTTATTAGAATCTCAAAATACATCACAATACACACCTGTAATACAATGCCATCATAAAATAGGGTTGCCTTCTAGGGAAAGCCAAGCTAATAAAATATCGATCGTCAGATATGAGGCATAATGATGAACGGTCCAGATTTACAATAATAAAATATAAATAAAATTTTGCTTTTGGGGGCGCTGCCCCCGGACCCCCAACTAGGGGGATGATCCCCCTAGACCCCTCACAGGGGGAGACCCCTTCGCACCCCCCCATCATCGTCAAATGAACAGTACTTTATGTATCAATAGTAACTTATGTAATTGCAAGGTTTGGACATATTTTCCTAACAAATATGTCCCCTAAGTCCCTAGTGAGTGAATTAACTAGGTACAAGACATTTATTCACACCAACACCCCCTTCTAAGTGCAACTTAGGGAGAAGATTGTTGAGAAAATGTGTCTCAACCTTGCAATTACTTAATTTAAGTTGTTGATACATCAATGACAGGGGTCACGGGGGGTTCCCCCTACGAGAGGTCTAGGGGAATCATCCCCCTGGCATGGGGTTTGAGGGCCATGCGCCTCAATAGGGTCTTGGGTGCAGCAATCCTGAAAGCTAAATTTTATTTATATTTTATCTAGACCGTTCATCATTAGGTGTCAAACCTCACGGTCAATATTTTATTAGCTTGACTTAACCTATAAGGTAACCCTATTTTATGAGGGTGTTGTATTACGATTATGTATTGTAATGTATTTTGAGAGTCTGATAGCGGTCATGTTGCCTCTAGATCTCTGGTTGGTGATACTCCTATGAGAATCTTGCTCTATTGTTGGAAAATTTGCCTCAACTTGCTGGCTTGAACCTCTGTTAAGGACTTGAAAAATTTACTCTCCCTATCGCAAAGTCATTCCTTTATCTTTGGCGGCAACACATTGGTCCTTGGCTTCATTCGCAAAATGATCGCATCGGTGAGTGACAATGTGTTGTCTCCCCGATATGTCGATATGCGATAAGCGTTGTGTCGATGAGACCTGGGGTCATCGGTGGAACTCGATCGATAGTCTCAATGATAGAATGATATGCTTTGTTGGTGTGACTTGGGGTCATCAGTGGAACTTTTCATTGGGCTACGCCAATGGACCGATGGCAGATGGAAGTGACTTGGTGGGGACCATAGTATAAGTGTATCGGAAAATGGGGACCTTGATCTACGGTTGAGATTTGAATAATCCAACGGTGCTCATTTTATTCCGCGCATAGTTGAGGAGAGTACCGACGAACTCTTATGAACTGAGTGGAATTATCTGAGTGTTTGACACTTGGCAGCATGTGAGGTAAGTAGGCTTCAAACACGTGTCGTTGTTTCAGAGAAGCTTGTTGGGAATTTTGTAGATTCCCTTTTGATTCCCCGAAAGTGCACAAGATGTATATGCGTGTCTTGGTGGACTCTGGCAATCGAACGATTGAACGATTATCGCCATACCGCGGTGGTCGTTAGGCCATATCGTAGTAACTCGGTAGGTGTTGCTCGAGGCACAGTTGACCGCTTTGGTAGTCAAAGTGATGGACGAATGGTGTGACGAGACGTGGCACGATCTCATTCGTCATTTTTACATTGCTATTGTAAATCAACTGTCATTGGTCGAATGTTTAAATCTATGAAAGCGATATGTGCATTAATTGCAAAGTTTGATTCGGTGGTTGACAGAATCCGATTATGGAAAACAAAAGTAAATGCTGGGCGACCCGATGCATGATTGCATGGTGGTTGGTCAGGGATCGGTTTTTCTTGTCAGACATAGGTGTAATTAAATACACCCGATTGGTTGGTTGATTTAATAATGCACGTAAGACTTGTAACAATTGAGTGTATTGTAAGAAGTCACTAAGGGGTGACGGAAAAAGTCTAAATTCTATTTATGTTGCAATAGCATTGTAATACAAGGAAGGAAGTCTGAGAGAGGTGTGCTAACTTTGTATGTAAATGTTTTACTGTAATACAAAGTGTTTACTCTTGGTGTGGTGGGTTTTTCCCGAAAGGGTTTTCCCACGTAAATTTGTTGTCTTCTTTGTTTGTATGCTTTATTTATGTTACTCTTGTTATCCTGTATGTGTGCATCTTAAGTTTTAATATTGGTCTTTGCACTTCTCCTCTGTGTTTTTAGCATTAGGAAAGCATTTTCGCATACTTACTTTTCCTTTCAAGTGGTATTAGAGCCTGGCCAATTGTGGTATCCTTGTGAGTAAGGCTGGTTTTTTGTGCTAATACTGTTCCAGTGGGAGTCTTGCAAAGTTATAACCTATTTATGTTTGAGATGGCGAGTACATCAGGTAGAATAGAAATTGAAAAATTCAATGGTGACAACTTTGAGTTGTGGAAACTCAAAATGGAAGACTTGCTTGTGGATAGAGACCTCTGGGTTGCTATTTCTGGAACTATGCCAAAAGGTATGAAGCAAAATATTGGAACCTCACAGATAGAAAAGCGAGAGGTTTGATAAGAGTTAGTCTGGCTGATTCTATACTCATGAATGTCCATGAGGAGAAGTCTGCAACTTTGTTATGGAAGAAGCTTGGTGATATTTATTAGGGAAAGTCTCTGGTAAATAAGTTATTCCTGAGGAAGAAGTTGTACTCCTTGAAGATGGAAGAAGGTGCATCTGTTGCAAACCATCTGAACTTATTTAATATGGGTGTTGCTCAATTGGTGTATGTGGGTGTGAAGATAGAGGAGGATCGTTGCATGATCCTATTATGTTTGTTACCTAACACTTGGGATCATCTTGTAATGGCTATTGGAAGTACGACCACTACTTTCAAGATGGAAGACGTTGTTGCTTCACTGTTGTCAGAAGAGATGCAGAGGAAGTCTTCAGAGATGGCCAAAGAGGCCCTTGTTGTTCGAGGTAGATTGAAGGAGAAAGGAAAGAAGAAGGACAAGAAGTCTAAATCCAAATCTGAAGGGAGATCAAAGTCTCCTGGTAAAAAGTCCAAGGTGAAATGTTGGAACTGTGGGCAGCTTAGTCATATCCAAAAGGATTGTAAGGAGAAGAAGAAGAAGAATAACTCTTCAGACAATGACTCTTCTCAGAGTGATGTAGATGCCTTCATTGCAGCCTTGGAAACTCAGGCATCAGATGATATTTGGCTGGTTGACTCAGGTGGATCTTTCCACATGTTGTCTCATAGAGATTGGTTCACTTAGTACGGAAAGTATGATGGGCGGGTGCATGGAAATGGGTAGCAATTTCGTGGACACCCTAAAAAAAAAGTTTGAAAACCATAACGCGAGCGCGTTATAACGCGCTCACGTTATGTCTCCATTAAGCCTAGGCTAGGTCTCGGCAACTACAAAAAAATAACACGAGCGCTTATAACACGCTCGTGTTATTTACTATTAAAGCAAAAAAACAAATGCAAATCTCTCATTTGCATTTCGGTTGGTTTTTTTGTTGCACCCGCGGCCAAAAACCCCACAATATCGCGCTCACGTTCTAGGATGAGAATCTCTTCACCAACAATCCGTATTTCTTCACAACGATGGTGCCACGATGACAAGGAGCTGTGATAGGTAAGCATTCTATGGTTTTTGTTTTGAATTTGTTAGTTTTAGGTTGAATTTGTTAGTTTTAGGTTGAATTTGATATCTATTTGTTTGAATTTTTAGGAGATGCAAATCAACCTGCAAACCCTCAAAATCCTCAATAGGAAGACCAACCAAATCCTCAAGATCAAAATCAACCACAACATCAACCTCCTCCACCAATCACTCAACCCCCTCCTGGCACTCAACAAAATTTAATGAGTGAAATTGAGAACAACAAAAACCAAATTGAGGATTTGATCAATAGGTTGAGCGATCCAAATGGTTCAACCACAGAAAGAATCACCCTAGCAAATTCATTGAAAGATATGTTAGAAAACGTAGATTCAATTAGCAAACAAATAACTAGATGGGAAGATAGGAGGCAGGCGGCTAGGGACTATTATGCAAATAAACTATCATACAAGGATGTGAAGGATTTAAAAATTACAAAAGGTGATTTGTGCTCATTATTCACCGACCCAAGCACAAATCAAAATCTTACCCTCAATGCGAAGAGGTTTCCTATCCATTGGTGCCACCACCGACAGATTAGGGACCGGTTTTATGATAGGTGGCACATGGTCTTCAATTACCCACCGTGCAACAATTGCGAGGTCCCACAATATTTCCTTAGGAAACTATACAGTGAGTTCATATTGAACAAAATCCCAAATTATTTTGATATGAGGGATTTCCAGGGGAGAGGTGGGGGGTCATCTCAGGATAGACCTGGTGCATAGCCGGATCCTACGCAGAAAGGTAGACGAGCTCTCGCTAGGCCACCTCGTGAGCACATTGTTATGCCTTCCATCGTGAAGGAAAGTGTTGGCATAGAGACATTGCAGGCAATCATCACTTTGACCGAGAGTGTCATCCATCATACTAGCCCTATTCTACAGTGCCATCCAAGGGAGTCTTCAAGTGGTTGCCTTCGAACACATGTGTGTCAATCTTGCAGGGCTACTTGTTCACATGACCCCACCGACCCTGAGGAGACTGGTACATAGGATTCGTCTGCAGCTATGGAGATGGAGAGGGCAGCTGACATTTTGCATGAGGCATATGGCATTGATAGTCAGGTAAAATTTAGTGCATGTGTTCATTGAATTTAATTTATTAAATTTCGATTTTGAAATGCAAGATTAACTAAAAATGTTTTATGATTTTAATAAAATTGCAGGGTCATAGTGTTGAGACTAGATACACCAGCCCCCCACCAACCTATTTATGCAGTACACCTATCACTAGGGTATGTAACTAGTAAACAATTATAAATTTATTGCATATTAATGGCATTGTTTTACGAATGGTAATTTAATATGGAATTTTGGATGTTGAACAGACTAATGTTGGAGGTTTTGATGGAACACTTCCTAGTAGTGGTGGATTTACTCAAACCTTCATGCAAGTAATAGAATAAAGAGTTTAACTAATGAATCAAGTACTTAATAGATTTGTGTAGTTTATACATGCACATCGTTGATTACGTTGAATAATTTGTTGTTTTATTTTTAGTTGTTGCGAGACAATACACCTCCGAATGTGACGAGGGCAATGGATATTGGTGTGACATCTACTATACAATCCTCAATGGCTCTGACAAAAGAGGTATGAGGCAAATTAGTAAATTTCAATTTACATTTGTTGTTATAGATGTTAGTTAGTGAAAAATCAAACCATTATTGATTCATGTAGTTTAATTTCTATTTGTATGGTTTATATAGGGCTTGAGCACGCCTGAGCATGGGTGTGAGAATATTTCCCTCGTGGAGAGAGATCGTGAGATGGCTGTAAGTGATTATTTTGTCAAATATATCATTTTTATAATGTAATTTCTATATATTGATGTCTTTACTTCTTATTGTAACAGTTAAAACCTCACCATGAACTAAACCCTAGGAGGAGTAGTAGGAGCACTCGACGAGCACAGCAAAAATGAGTGACAGACCTATTGCCATCCGAGCGAAAAGGAAAGGGAAAGATTTTATTTCTAGGGCATGGAGAGCAATGACTTTTGATTCTAGAGTCCTTTGTTGTATGCGTGCATGGAACTTTTGTACATATTTTTTATTGGACATATTTGACATTGTATGCCTAGATGGCATTCTTGTAAGCCTATATGGCTATTTTGTATATATATTTCATACTTATATCGACATATATTGATGTATGCCTACATGGCTATTTGGTTAATACAAATATCTTTTATCGATGCTTGTCCATATTTGCATTCTAAATTGATGGTTCAATAGATATGAGTTACGTGTATTCAAGTGTATACTTTACAACTTACGTGTATACTTTGTGACTTACGTGCATTCAAATGTATACTTTGTGGCTTACATGTTTTCATGCATATACCTTGTATTCGTGCATATACTTTGTTTTAATTTGTGTATACTATGTATTCGTGTGTATAGTTTTTGAGGCTTACATGCTTTTGAGTACTTGTACTTCCCTTATTGACATGTACATGTTTGATTTATTCACGTGTATAATTATTAATTGGTTAGCCCTAGCATTGATCTATGTCATCCTCAATGCATGATCCTTGAGATGGAGTAAGAACACCCTCAAGGTCAAAAGGAGTTTCACATGCATTCTTCATAGGCTCATTTTGGTAGTGAAACCAAAAACCTCTTGCATCATTGAAACGATTTTTTTTTCCCTTTATAGCAGGTCTGAAGCCATTATCATTCTCCTTCAGTTCTTCATGTATCCACTCCCCATTAATGGTTGTCTCATGACCTTCATGAAACCAAGCACTTATCTCATTTGTGATAGAAGAAATGTATGAATATTTATCTTCCTCCTTATGAACCATTCATTATCATGAGAGATGGGTTCTTGTGAACCACTACTGATGAATCATGGGTCAATGAGTTTGACTTGTAAAACTACATGATTGAATCCGATAGCAATATCACAATATTTATATATCTAAATGTGTTATTTCCTTCAGCTAAAATTTGTGCTTATACTTATGTGATTGATGTATGTTTGTGTATGGGATCATAGTAATTTCTATTTGATGATGCTATTGTGTCTTTAAGGTTTATTTATTAAAGGGTGCAAAAAACAAGTTTTAAATCCTTAAAAATCTTTAGGTTTTTCTATTTGTCGAGTCTGGGCTCCGAGCCCGAGTCCAAGTCAAAAAATGGCTTGTCAAGTTTGAGGTGAGTCCTAGTCTTGTAACACTAGTGTGAACACATCGATGAATAATGTATAAGCCGATGAAGAGGGAATCCATCCTTGTTTCCAAACAAACCATGGTATAGATATGGTTGGTCAAGATAAAACATCACTCTTCTGGATAGTTCGAACCATAATCTTTCATGGCTACAAACACACCTTCATTACATGTGTGTTCTTGATCCTACTAAAGAAATGGTGGAACATGTTGTAGATCAAATATTGCAACCCTAAGTCCACAAGAAGGTTACTTGTCTTGATTTCCGCAAATTTCTTTAAGATGTTCATCCTTCTTGAGTAATGTGAACTATTGATGTCATCTAGATCTTTGAAACTGTCTGCAATCATGTGCAATACTATAGAAGCTAGAGCTATATCTAATACTACAAATGACTGCTCAATGGAATCCTGATAGTAATATCACAATTTGACACATTGTAGAGAATACCTCCTACTTATCAATTGATGAGCTAAAGGGGCTCTATAATGAATGTTTCATAAGGCACAACACTTGCTGAAGGTTTTGCAAATGGGGCTGCAAGCTAAGTGGGCTTAACCTTGGGGAAAAAACTTTGTGGTTAAGCGCTTGAGCTGGAGTATACTGGAATGGGTGACCTCCTGGGAAGGCCTAGTACCTCACCTCTATGAGCATCACCTAGATGTAATGAGTGCTAACTGGTCCATTCAATATCATTTCAAATTTGTTGCTTTAAGCAACTTACAAATTTGCAACTTTAGACTCCTCCAACCTAAGGGATCGATCTGGTGGAACATAGCTCGGAGCGATTCCACATGTTTCGATGCAAAAGAGGACCATGCCTAGCGTAAATATACCTATTTGGATGTGTTGGAACAGTCCGCTTGGTCACACAAGTTGCATAACGAAAGTTGCACCACTTTGCACTGCTTGCATTTGATGCTTTTTCCATCAAGTGAAAATCCGCCACCATTGGAAAACCACTCTGAGATAGCCAAAATCGAGAGAGGTTTTTGTAGAAAGGCTCAACACGATCCTATAGGATTAGATGAGAAGTTTCTAAGCATCACGGTATCTGAGTAATAGCATGCTGAAGTTTGCAGCCATTTTGCACTTTGGACCCTTAAGGGATTGATCCGGTGGAACATAGCTCGGAGTGATTGCACTTGTTTCGGTGCGAAAGAGGAAAATTCCTAGCATAAAAATACCTATTCAGACATGTTGGAATAGTTTGCTTGGTCACACGAGTTGTAGATTTGCAACTTTGGACCCTTAAGGGATCAATCCAGTGGAACATAGCTCGAAGCGATTCCACGTGTTTCGGTGTGAAAGAGGACCATTCCTAGCATAAACATACCTATTCAGACATGTTGGAACAGCCCGCTTGGTCACACAAGTTGCAGAACAGAAGTTGCACCACTTTGCAACTTTGCACTGCTTGCATTTGATGCTTTTTCTATCAAGTGAAAATCTGCCACCGCGAGAAAACCACTCCGAGATAGCCAAAATCAAGAGATTTTTTTGTAGAGGGGCTCAACGCAATTCTATAAGATCAGACGAGAAGTTTCTAAGTGTCACGGTATCCAAGTAATAGCATGCTAAAGTTTGCAGCCATTTTGCACTTTGGACCCTTAAGGGACCGATCCGGTGGAACGTAGCTCGGAGCGATTCCATGTGTTTCGGTGCGAAACAAGACCATGCCTACCATAAACATACCTATTTGGAGGCGTTGGAACAGTCTTCTTGGTCACACAAGTTGCAGAGCGAAAGTTACATCACTTTGCAACTTTGCACTGCTTGAATTTGACACTTTTTCCATCAAGTGAAAATTCGCTGCCACAACAAAACCACTCCAATATAGCCAAAAACAGGAGAGGTTTTTCTAGAGGGGCCCAACGCCTTTCTGTAGGATCAAACGAGAAGTTTCTAAGTGTAACGGTATCCAAGTAATAGCATGCTGAGGTTTGCAACCATTTTGCACTTTGGACCCTTAAGGGATCAATCCGGTGGAACATAGCTCAGAGCGATTCCATGTGTTTTGGTGCAAAAGAGGACCATGCCTAGCATAAAAATACATTTTAGGACGTGTTGGAATAGTCTGCTTGGTTACACAAGTTGCAGAATGAATGTTGCACCACTTTGCAACTTTGCGCTGCTTGAATTTGATGTTTTTTCCATCAAGTGAAAATCCTCCGCCACGATAAAACCACTCCAAGATAGCTAAAACTGAGAGAGGTTTTTCTAGAGGGGCCCAACACCTTTCTATAGGATCAGACGATAATTTTCTAAGTGTCACGGTATCCAACTAATAACATGCTGAAGTTTGCAGCCATTTTGCACTTTGGAACCTTAAGGGATTGATCCAGTGGAACATAGCTTGAAGCGATTACACGTGTTTCGGTGCAAAAGAGGACCATTCCTAGCGTAAACATACCTATTCAGATGTGTTGGAATAGTCCGCTTAGTCACACAAGTTGCAGAACGGAAGTTGCACCACTTTGCAACTTTGCACTGCTTGCATTTGATGCTTTTTCCATCAAGTGAAAATCCGCCACCACGGGAAAACCACTCCGAGATAGCCAAAACCAAGAGAGGTTTTTGTAGAGGGGCTCAACATAATCGTATAGGATTAAACGAGAAGTTTCTAAGTTTCATAGTATCTGAGTAATAATATGCTGAAGTTTGCAGCCATTTTGCACTTTGGACCCTTATGGGATCGATCCGGTGGAACGTAGCTCGGAGCGATTCCACATGTTTTGGTGTGAAACAAGACCATGCCTACCATAAACATACCTATTCAGATGCATTGGAACAGTCCGCTTGGTCACACAAGTTGCAAAGCGGAAGTTGCACCACTTTGCAACTTTGCACTGCTTGAATTTGACATTTTTTCCATCAAGTGAAAATTCGCCGCCACAAGAAAACCACTCCAAGATAGCCAAAACCGAGAGAGGTTTTTCTAGAGGAGCCCAACACCTTCCTGTAGGATCAGACGAGAAGTTCTAAATGTAACGATATCCAAGTAATAGCATGCTGAAGTTTGCAGCTATTTTGCACTTTGGACCCTTCAGGGATCGATCCGGTGGAACATAGCTCAGAGCGATTCCACGTGTTTCAGTATGAAAGAGGACCATGCCTAGCGTAAAAATACATATTAGAACGTGTTGGAATAGTCCACTTGGTCACACAAGTTGCAGAACGAAAGTTGCAACACTTTGCAACTTTGCACTGCTTGAATTTGATGCTTTTTCCATCAAGTGAAAATCCACCGCCACGAGAAAACCACTCCAAGATAGCCAAAATCGAGAGAGGTTTTTCTAGAGGGACCTAACGCCTTTCTGTAGGCTTAGAAAAGAATTTTCTAAGTATCACGGTATCCATGTAATAGCATGCTGAAATTTGTAGCCATTTTGCACTTTGGACCCTTGAGGGATCGATCCGATGGAACATAGCTCAGAGCGATTCCACGTGTTTTGATGTGAAAGAGGACCATGCCTAGCGTAAACATACCTATTCAGACATGTTGAAACAGTCCGCTTGGTCACACAAGTTGCAGAACAAAAGTTGGACCACTTTGCAACTTTGCATTGCTTGAATTTGATGCTTTTTCCATCAAGTGAAAATCCGCCGCCACGAGAAAACCACTCCAAGATAGCCAAAACCGAGAGAGGTTTTTCTAGAGGGGCCCAACGCCTTTTTGTAGGATCAGACAAGAAGTTTCTAAGTGTCACGTTATCTGAGTAATAGCATGTTGAAGTTTGCAGCCATTTTGCACTTTGGACCCTTAAGGGATCGATCTGGTGGAACATAGCTCGGAGCGATTCTACATGTTTCAGTGCGAAAGAGGACCATGCCTAGCATAAACATACCTATTCGAACGTGTTGGAATAGTTTGCTTGGTCACACGAGTTGCAGAAAAATGTGTACAAATTGTTTACATGGCCTTTATATGACCTTTTTCACATTGTTTACATTTCAAAATTCAAAGTTTGCAAATTTTCCTACTCAAGGCATTTACAGAACAAGGTGCTACTACACCAAACATGAACTCCAACCTTACAATATTTGAGTATATCTCATTATGTAATTAAATCTTATTACAATGCCTTTGGCACTTCGTTCTCTCAGATCTTTTACAATGTCACTCATACATTCAAGATTCTCTTTAAATGTCTACATCATAGGTGCTCATTATGAGGTTAACTTCAAATGAGTAACTTGAGATTCCCTCGCTGATCTTCACACGCTCTCTTATAATGGCTTGAAATCAAAATTGAGATTTGTCAAAATCATCAAAATAAGTATGTTGCATTGCTTTTTTGGCTGAGATTCTCTTTGATGGCTCTTAAATCAGCATTTTCTGTAACGAAAGATCAATCATTTTTTAGTAGTTTACTTACAAATACACAAAGTAAAAGAGAAAAAGAAAGAGCATCCAAAATGGAAATGAAATAAAAATAGATGGAAGGCACTTACAGATGTTGCATGCAAGCATCAAAATAAGGATGTTGCATTGCTTTTTTGGCTGACATTCTCTTGGATGGCTCATATATCTGCTTTTTTTGCAAGGGGACACCAATCACTGTAAAAGAAGATGATAGCATTGGCATCAAACAAATTAATGTGCATACGAGTATAAATTAATAAAAACCAATGTGCATATACTTACAAATTAATCCAACGAACCATCCAGGTCTGCTCTACTCTTTATTGTGTCAAGTATTGCCTCATGGTCAGACTCACGGACCTTCCATAACATCTTGTTCAAAGGTCTACCCCCATATTTTTTCAAATGAACATTCAATGCCATGAAAAGGTTCGAGTAATGAAGAATCTTATGATGCATGTCAAAGTCCTGAATTAGCCAATGTTTAACACTTGAATGTGGGTACCTTCTAAGCCATGTTCCAGTAACCACAACTGAGCCTGTAGGGTATTCAATGTTTTCTCCATCTATAATTGGGGCCTCCAAATTTTTTTTGGTCTCAACACAACGACACAAGTAATAATCTATTCCTTCTTCATTGTCTTCATCTGCAATAACTGCATAAACATGCCCTACATTGATATGTGCAAAAAATCTCTTGAAATTTGTCAACATTACGAATACAGTACAAAGTAAGATAATGATATGGAATTTCAACAACTAAGAAAGTAGATATATCACCTGGTTGAACTAGATCTGATACGTGGTCAAAGTTGACTGATGATTCCATCTGTGTCAGTTCCAATGCCATCGGAGGGTGATACGTGTGAAGTGGGCTAAGATAACTTGTGAACCATTTGTCAACCCACTCCCCTGACTCACAATCATTCCAGGCTTGCATTGTACATGAAGAACAAAAGCATGCCATCTTTCATGTATCGATACTCCATGAACCTGAATTTGAGCTAAGGAAAGAGTGTACCTCACTCGATCCTGTTAGTGTACAACAGTCTTCATATGGTGCAATGTTAGTATCATCCATCAACCAAAAAAATCTATGAATTGAAGACGTACCTTCATTACCTGGACCCATCAAAGCATTACACCACTCGACAATTGATTTTGCATCTGTCAACTTTGCACTGTCTTTATACTTTAACTCTTCTCGTGCTAATGCTCTTTTCACGCATGCTCCTACACCATCATGCTCCCCCTTTCCATTTCCAGCCTCACAAAAGTTCCACATATGTTGAACACCTGTAATGACATGCATCCTGCACAACCAATAAAACATGCGCGAGTTCTTGAACTGTGTTGCACAGTTATCAGACCATATTATATGTTGATCGTATTATATGCCCCTCTAAGCCAAACCACTGTAGAACATCTGAAAGCAACCTTGCACGAACTATGGAGAATGTGTGCGATCATCACTAATGTAAAAGTGGTACTCCCTCAATACCTTCCTTTGCTCATCTGTACTATCAGATACATGAACGAATGCTATGTGCACAAATATCAAAACTTGTGTGGAGTTGTAATACTGTGACTACACCTCATGTTGTGGCTGTAGAGTGTAGATCTCTGTAGAGTCAACCACGGATACTATGCTTCCAACTGGAAAGATGTCCTTGCATAGCTTTAACTGCATGTCCAACCATCGGGCTCTATGGGTATGCATTGCATACTCAGATAGTATACTATCACGAAATGTGGTCATAAATTGGTACACTGGAATCTTCTCAATAACCAAATCACACCTTTTTGCTTGAGACCCATCTTTTGTAGCATGTGCCACTATTTTATACTTCTCGAACTCTACTAGTTTCTGTCCCACCTCATTTGTACTTTCCATATGCTGACATACTGGCATACGCTGGAAGCCACTGCAACGCTCACATGAACCATCCAAGCATGTTGTCCTATAGAATATCTGGCCATCCTCTATTTCACATAATTTTTTTCATAAGAACTCTCTTGAAGATTTTGGTGGGGCTTCTATGCCACAATCCTGCAAAACATCGTTAGTATGCAAATCTAAACATATAGAATGATAAACATCATAATGGTTAGAAAACTCAATATGTAGTCTACAACAAGAAGTAGTGCGTGTGTGATTTATCTTGACATAAAAAGGTTTAATCATTTCAAAAACTCTTTGAGAAATACTAATTTGAGGATAATCATTTTCAAATTTCCAAAAAAATTGGGTTTGAGTCATATCCAAAAAATGCTTTGGATGTGGCTCACGATTCCGACTACCTATTCTCCTTCTTACCACATCCCTTTGATTCAAAGACGACCTTGTGTTATTCTTCCAATACTCTTTAATTAGTGTTCTCAAGGCTTGGACAACTTCTTTATCTTTTCGTGACAGTCTCCCCGAGAATGCCCATAATTCATTTGTATCATTGCCCTCAATTCTTTGTCACCTTTGAATGGATCTTGATAAAGTTTTTCTACTAATCCAGTTTGTTCACTAGTCTTTTTAATTAGATGAGCTCTCTTTGTTTGACAACTTACCAAAGTCGATGTAATGACACGTGGGTGACATTACTATCCTTTGAGCGCGAGGTCTTACCCACACTCTCATAAGCATCCATTAGATTCTTCACAATAGTGTCTTCACTCGATGCATTCGATGTTCTCAACCGAAGAGTCTTCATGATGTTCCTATACTTTACACCCCGCATCATTTCAACAAATAGTTGACATCTTGCAGTCTCATTTATCCTTTCAAAGAATCGTTCTCAAATCTTATCAGCATATCTTCTACAAGTGCGTCTTGAAATCTTACCTTCCATGTGCTGCAAAATCTCATCATCAATATTAATCAAATACTTTGGCTTTCTACGTAAAATTCTAGGTGGTGTTCTCCTAGGTACATATATCTCAACATTAGGAATTTCATCAATATTTAATTGAGTTGGGCTAGATTGCATACCTTCGATCAAGGGTGGAGAAGAAGACATACCTTGAGGTTCAAATGGGGATGATGCCATACCTTCTTCGTCAATTCCGAGTGATGATGTACTGTCAACTTGAGATGTGTTGGATGGTGTCCAACAATATTCACTTGCGGTACATGGTGTCCCTCCATATTCACTTGTAGTAGATGGTGTCTGTCCATATTCACTTGTGCTAGATGGTGTCCCTCCATATTCGCTTGTGCTTAATGGTGTCCCTTCATATTCACTTGTCGTAGAGGGTGTGTCTCCAACTACGGTATTTGAATCTCTTACGATGATGCTTTCGCATTCGTGCCTGTTGTGCTACCAATTCCTGTTCTCTTTTTGATGGTTGAGGTTCCTCTACAATCGGGTTGTTTTCATCAATCATTTCCAATTTCTTCTTTTCACGATATGTCGCCACCCGAACTCTCTCCTTTTCTTTCAAGGTTTCCTTCTCTTCGTCTGTTAGTTTCCTCTTTGTCTTTTTCTTTGGCATGGCGGATAATTTTATATGTACCATGGTAATGAGACGAATATTAGTTCCTAAGAAATGTATCCATTGAAGTTAATTGAAAAATATATGTTATTGAAGGCTTCATTTTAATAATACTTACAATCATCATGTACAAAAGTTAACCTAGCATGTAGACAAATGTGTACAAATTATGGAAGCACTAGGCTGGCCATAGCACATTCCTAACTAAAAGTGAATAACCATGATGGTGATTCTAAAAAATAATGAGTGTAATGGAATTGTGAGTGTTTGATAATTTTTTGGTGTAGGAGCACATTGACAATCTATGCTTCCATTTTGAAATTTGATTCAATTTTGGGTATCTTCATGTTGTAAGAGGGTCATTAAAGACATTTTCCATGTACCGATTTTATGAGCTTTCAAAGGTGGTTGTTTGTTAGTTGTAGGAATTGGGGGGAGTTGGTTGTCATTGAAAAAGTTTTAAACAACCTCCATTGGCTCGAAGGGAGGATTTTTTTAATTTTTGAAATCCATTTTTTTGATAAAAAAAATGCCCTTTTGCAGAAATTCACTATTTTTTTGCACTTTCGTGCACTTGTACGCATCTATACAACCTCCCCTTGATAGAAAAATAATATAATATTGTAGGAACATGTCTTAACTCTCTAATGCATCAATTCTAAGGGCTTAACATTACGTTTGAAGGGAGCAATTGGCAATTTTCTGAAACTGCTCATTTCAAGCCAGGCAAGGGTTTGAGTAGGATTTAATTATGAAATGACCATCCCACCTACTGTTATGACTTGTTTCTTAGTGGGATGGCATGTGAATTGTTATAGTAGGGTCTTTTATTTTTCAACATGCCTTGGAATGAAACTAGTGACAATAGGATGGGGTTCTTAGCTCAAACAAGCACTTTTCCATGAGAATTTGAGGAACCAAGGAGTGATTTTGGAAAAGTGTTGAAGGAGTGGTCTAAGGAATGAATTTTTGACCTTGTGTAGGGTATTTTGAAGATTTTTGATGCTTTGGAATGGTCTGGGAAGGCCCGGGTATAGGAGTTTCTATAAACCCTCCCTCTTTGCATTGAAAAATGGGGGTTTTTGTATTGGAAGCCTAGTTGAGCAGGTAAGGTCCTAAGACCTAGAAATTATCTTGTTTTGAGACCTAATTAAAGACTATTTTTGGGTTTGGAAGTCTGGTGTGAAGATCTAAGGGTAGTTCATTTGTAAAATTGGCCTACTTGGAGGCCTAAAATAGTGAAAAGGTCAGTTTTCTTAAAGTTGTCCCAAAGGAGTCATGTGATGGGTTAAGGTATGTCTTGCAACTCTAAAATTGGTGCTAGAATCATTCTTTTATTTTCCTGGTGTTTTGTGGAGTTAAGGGCCCAAAACTGGTTTTGCACAGTAACTAGATTCCAAGGGTGAAATGTGGGAAATAATGTTTCTATTTGTTGGAGGAGTGTTGGGATTGGTCCATTACGCCTTTTTAATCTTCTTAGATGCCTCTTGAAGGAAAGTTGACATCTTCAATGGTTTTGGGTCCTCTAACTCTGCATGAAAAATGAGTATCACAGTTTGAAGTGTGTGCATGGTTTGGGAGATACATGTGACAGTTTGCAGATGCTTGGCTACTAGTAATGTGGACAGTGAACAAAGGAACTAAGTTTGTGTGTAAGGGTAGACTTCTGAAAGGTTTCATTTTTGTTGTACTAACTCAAACAAAGATTTATTAAGCAAATAATGGTTTGGTTGTGCCTTAAGAATTATAGTTTGTGTTTGTAAACAATGGTGCCATTATGGAAGATTTAAGAAAACTTGTGAATGACATAATCATTGGTTGATGTTTTGAGGAACCTAGTTGATTGTAATCAATTATTTTCAAGATTTTGAAGGTGTTTTGAAGGTCCTTAAGGAATTGGGAACTCTTAATGCTAATTTGAGTATACGAATCAAATGTTTTGTGAAGGGAAATATAGTTGAATAAGTGTGTCAAGAAAGGTGTTGATTTCTTCCTTTGTACTGCATCAGTTTGTGCAGAGGTATTGGAAGGTGTTTGGACCCTTCGCAAGAATGGGAGAGGCTTGGAGTTGTCTTAAAGGATGAATTTTTGTGAATGGTTCTGAGTTTCTAATCAACTTTATGCTATGTTACAATCAATTTTATGATGGTTAATCTATTTTTTTGAGTCTAAAAAAGAGTTGAAACCAAGTTCTAATTTTTGATGCAAAGATGATTGAGTTTATTTTTTGATCTTCTTCAATTTAAGTTAGGGTCAGAAGTACCCTTGATGATTTGTGGATCCTAGTAGATGCTCTGCATCAAGATTAAAATGGTAATTGGCAAGTGTATATAATTGTGTATATAATGGTAATTTAAAATGTGCATTGACAACCTAAGGTTATAATGACAAACAGAAATGAAAGCAAGCCATAATAGAATGAAAGAAAATGTGTAAAGACTTCACATACCTTAAAAACCAGACTTTCAAATTCAACCCAATTATGTAGCCTTAGCTTCTTCTTTCTTCAAACTCCACAAGAATTTGACTTGTTCAAAAGCTTGTTCCCTTCCACACTTCAATTGTATATGTTTTCAATGGAATTGAAACTTCAATTGATATTATATGTCTTTCAACATGGAAACTCTGCTATTTGATGCAAAGGTGATAAAAAGATAATGGAAAAGGTGATGGAATGTGAAAAAGATGCTTGCACACTTCACACCATCATCAAAAAGCTATTTTTTGTCGAAGCACGCACAAAACCAGGGGAATATGTAGACTGTGGGATTTCAAATCACTGGTATATAGAGTTTTTTACCGTTTTAGTGGAGTAAAAAACATGTTAGCGTTATGTGAAATTTGGTTTTCTTAGTATATAGAGAGGGAGAGAGGGGGAGAGTGGGATAGAGTGGGAGAAGGGGAGAAGGGGAGAAGCGGAGAGTGGGAGACTGAGAGAGTGGGAGATAGAGAGAAAGGGAGAGATGGTGAGAGTGGGAGAAAGATAGAGTGGGTGAGAGTGGGTGAGAGTGGGAGAAAGAGAGAGCGGGAGGGAGAGAGGGGGAGAGTGGGAGATAGAGAGGAGGGAGAGAGGGTGAGAGGGAAGAAAGATAGAGTGGAGAGAGTGTGGGGAGAGGAGAAGGGAGGAGTGGGAGAAAGAGAGAGTGGGAGAGAGGGGGAGAGGGGAG
>VCHN02000014.1:138392867-138477224 GCA_007115665.2 Sequoiadendron giganteum | reverse complement strand
CCCTCAACCCTCAACCTCAGCCTGACCCTCAACCCACCCTCAGCCCTCGCTCTCAACCCTCCCAACCCCTATACCCTCTTAATCCTGACCCTCAAGCCTATTAATCCTCGACCCTCAGCCCGCCGTCCCTAATCCTCCAATCCCTTACCCTTCTTAATCCCTCAGCCCTCAGCCCTTCAACCTTGTCCCTCACCCTGCCCTCTTGTCCTTGAACCCTCAACCCTCAACCCATAAGCCCCTAATCCCTCAGCCCTGTACACCCTCAATCCCTCGGCCCTCAACCCTTAAGCCTAATCCTCAGCCCCTATGCCCTCTTGTCCTCAACCTCAGCCCTCAACCCTGAGCCCTCAACCCTTAACCCCTAATCCCTCAACCCCTATACAATCTTAGTCCTTGAACCCTCAACCCTCAACCATTAAAGCCTAATCCCTCAACCCCTATACCCTCTTAATCCCTCAACCCTCAACCCTCAACCCTTAAACTTTAATCCCTCAACCCCTATACCCTCTAAATCCCTCAACCTTCAACCCTTAAACCCTAATCCCTCAACTCCTATAACCTCTACCCTATAACCTATTAATCCCTCATCCCTAAACCCTAAACCCTTAAACCCTAACCCATAAACCCTCTACCCTCTACCACCAATCCTCTACCCTCTACCCTCAACCCTAATCCCCCAACCCTTAAACCCACTTAGTAAACTCTCTACCCTAATCCCTCAACCCTATTGACCCTTAAACCCTCAACCCTTAAACCCTTAAACACTCAACCCTAAACCCTTGACCCTCAACCCTAACTCCTTAAACCCTAAACTGTTAAACCCTTTACCCTCTACCCTCTACCCTCTAACCTCTACCCTCAAGCCAATACTCTCTACCCTAAACCCTAATCCCTCAACCCTTAATCTCTCAACCCCTATAACCTCTACCCTATATATTGGACCCTCAACCTTAATCCCTCGACCCTATACCTTAAACCCTCAATCTTCAACCCTCTACCCTTTACCCTATACATTAAGCACTCAACCCTCAATTCTCAACCCTCAACCCTTAATCCCTCAACCCTCAATCCTTGAACCCCAAACCCTCTACCCCTTACATTGGACCCTGAACCTAATCCTTCAACCATATACCCTCAAACCTATACCCTAAACCCTCTACCCTCAACGAAGTAAACCCTTAACCCTAAACCCTTAACCCCAAACCCTTCAACCCTAAATGCTTAAAACTTAAACCTTCTACCCTATACCCTCAACCAAATACCCTCTACCATCAAACCTATTCCCTCAACCCTCAAACCTTAAACCCTAATACCCTAGAAACCATCAACCCTATAGGTCCTCCACCTTAATCCATCAACCCTATACCCTCAACCCCTATCACTTTCTCTCTATCTATACATCTCACCTCTCCCTCCTTCCATCCCTCCCACCCTCTCTAATTGTCTCTATCTACCGTCTCCCTCTTTCTACCTACCTCTCGTTTAGTCAATCCCTACCACCCTCTCTCACTCCCTCTATCCATCTCTCTTTATGTCACTCCCACTCCATCCCACTCTCTCCCACTACCTCTATCTCCCTCTCTCTCATGTCTCTTCCTCCCACCCCCTCTCTCTCTAAGGTCTCTCCCTCTAGCAACCTACCTAGGTAACTCTCTCTTTGTCTCTCTCCCCTCTCTCTATCTATCCCTCCAACCCTACCTAGATAAGTCCCTCTCCCTCCACCCCCCTCTTTCTCTACCTCTATCAGGTCACTCCCTCTCACACCCTCTCCCTCTCTCAGGTCTCTCACTCACACTCCCTCTCTCTCCCACTCCCTCTCTCTCACACTCCATCTCTCCCACACTCCCTCTCACTACCTATCTCTCAAGTCTCTCCCTCTCACACTCTCAAGTCTCTCCCTTTCACAACCTACCTACATAACTCTCTCTTTCTCTTTGTCTCTCTCTCTCTCCCTCTCCCTCAATTCTCTCTCTCCCACCCCCACTCTCTCTCTCTCCCCTCTCTCTCTCCCACCCCCCCTCTCTCTCCCTCCCTCTATCCCTCCCACCCTACCTAGCTAAGTCCCCCTCAATCCAACCCCTTCTCTCCCACTCCCTCTCTCTTAAACTCTCACTTCGACCCCCTCTCCATCTCTCTAGACTCTCTCTAAATTCTCCCTTCGTCTAAAGACATACATAAATGCATACATACAAGCATAATACATATGTACATATAATCTTACATCCATACAAGCATACATACATACATGTACATAGAAATATATCAACATACATTAATATATTTGCATTTAACATAAAGTAAGACATAATGCGAGTGCGTTATAACGTGCTCACGTTATGTGCTAGTAGACATGTTCCTCGCAGAAGCAAAAACCATGTCAAAAGTGAGATATAACGTGAGCGCGTTATAACGCGCTCACGTTATATCTTGCTTTGGGAATTCTTGAGCCTTAGGCTTGGTATTTGCCTTCGAATACCAACCCAAAGGCTTGGAGGGTATTCCCAATGACCAGAGACGTGTTTTAAAATAATCCACCATATTTCTCATAATCGAGTTTGTGCTCACCGTCAGGATTGCACGTGGTTCAATATCGAAAAAATCGAGCACATGGGTAATGTTGGGTTATCTCTTAGCTATCCAATGATGTAATTTTTTTCACTTTCTGAAAATGTTAAGTCTTTCATCCATAATTTATTTGATCTGTATGTCTTTTTTTTTGCCAAAAAGCAGTGTTTGGTATTTTCTTCGTTATAAATTAACCGTTCATCAATTTTTCAAATAGATTACATTTTTAGAAACTAGACTCCATTCTACAAAATTAAAAAATTAAAAAAAAAACAAATCAATTAGTTTCCAAAAATTATAGGGGTAGCACGGCCAAAATTCTATTTTCAGGATATGTCCACTTTGCAAATTAGTAAAAAATCAAATATTCTTTAAAAAATTATCAGAAAAATCGTGCATCAACTACATACTGTTAGCTAACTTATGACTGTTGCTATTTTAAAAATACTAAAAAAAATTTCACCGTACGAGGGTCGTACAAGAGTTGCTATGTTATGTTTTTCTGACAAAAACAACACCAATTTGTGTACGTCCCTCGTTTGAACCCCTTAATCTCAACCATTTTCAAAATAAATTAGTAGTTTAGAAAGTAGACTCAGAGCACTTGAATCCTTCTTTTTGTTCCATCTCAAAATTTTGAGTCTAAGTATCCTCAATTTCACGTCCAAGGTCAGTATTTCCTGATTTCAGAAAAAAGTTGTCCACTTAAGTCCCCTTTTTGGGAACCATCTTGGTGCACTTACCCTGATAGTGGAAAGGTGTACTTGGAAAGTGATTCAACACTAGAGATTGTTGGTCATGGAAGAGTCAAAATACAATTCCCTGATGGAAGAATCAAAGGGATTGGTGATGTACTGCACATACCAGGTTTGGCTCGTAACTTACTTTCTGTCAATAAGCTTAATGATGTTGGTGTGGAAGTTTCTTTCTCGAGTAAAGGATGTAAGATGGATAGAGGCGCTATGGTGTTGGCTAAGGGTGTACATACTAGCACTCTGTACAAGTTGGATTCATGTCATGTTCAATGTAATGTAATGTCTCTGGAAAGTCAAGCAAAGTTGCTCCTGTAGAGAAGGATGATGAAGCTCTTCTGGGTGAAAATTCCTTGGAGGTGAAACTCTTAGCAGAGAAGACCATGTTGTGGCATCATAGACTCGGTCACATAGGTGAGAAAGGTTTAAAAACCTTCAAAAATAAAAAATCTTGTTGAAGGGCTTGATAATTGTAACCTTGAGTTCGATATTTGCAAACACTATACTTATGGGAAGCAACACCGTGTTTCATTTTATTCGAGTCCTCATAAATCTTCTAGTGTACTAGATTATGTTCATTCTGATGTGTTTGGTCTAGTTAATGTTCCTTCGTTATTGAAGTCTAGATATTATGTTTATTTTATTGATGACTATTCGAGAAGGGCATTCGTATACTTCCTTAAAAGTAAATCAGAAGTGTTCAGTCGGTTTAAAGAATTTAAAACTTTGGTAGAGAATTAGACTGGAAAGAAAATTAAATGCTTGAGGACGGATAATGGCGGTGAGTTTTGTTCTGCAGATTTTGAAAGGTACTGCAAATACCATGGGATTGAAAGGCATAAAACTACACCTTATACTCCACAACAAAATGGAGTTGTTGAAAGGTTGAACATAACATTAATGGAGAGAGCGAGAAGTATGTTGAGCAGTGCTGGTCTGGAGTAGAAGTTCTGGGATGAGGTTGTGGCTACAACATGTTACCTGGTAAATTGTTCACCTTGTTCTGCTCTTGTTGACAAAACACCTTTGGAAGCATGGTCTGGTAAGAAGCCCTCTCTGAGACATATTTGTGTCTTTGGCTGTGAGGCATATGCATATGTGCCAAATGAGAAAATATCTAAGTTGGAGAACAAGGTTGTTAAATGTATCTTCATCAGCTATGGCATTGGTGTGAAGGGATACAAGCTTTGGAATCCTGATACTGAGAATGTTTTGTACAACAAAAGTGTAATATTTCATGAGCTGAAACCTTCAGTAGCTGATCCACAGTTGGAGATAGATAAAAGAGAAAAGAAGAATGATGTAGTTGAAATTCCTCATACTCCAAAAAAAGAGGAACTACATGGTGTACCTGAAACTGAGGAGAGTTCAAGAAACTCTGAAAGTTCTGAAGATGAAGAACCACAACCTCAGCCAGTAAGAAGGTCTACACGTGAAAAATGACAACCTAATAGGTATGGTTTCTCTATGTTAGATTTGAACTATGTGTATGCTTTGATTACTAGCACTGATGAGCCTAGGACTGTAAAAGAGGCAATTAACATGTCTGATTCAAATTCCTGGTTGGAAGCCTTGAATGAAGAAATGGAATCATTGCAAAAAAATGAAACTTGGGATTTGGTACCTTTTCCTGAAGGGCGAAATCCTGTTGGCTGTAAATGGGTATTTAAGAAGAAGACTGGTCTAGATGGCAGTGTTGAAAAGTATAAAGCGAGGTTGGTTGCAAAGGGGTATTCCCAGGTTGAGAGAATTGATTATGGAGAAATATTTTCCCCTGTAGTAAAGTTGACGTCTATCAGATTTCTTTTGTCATTGGCAGCCGCGTATGACTTAGAGATCGTGCAGATGGATGTGAAGACAACGTTTCTCCATGGAGAGCTGGAAGAAGAAATTTATATGTCCCAACCTGAGCACTTCGTTGAAAAAGGTAAAGAAAACCTAGTCTACAAATTAAAGAAATCTCTATATGGTTTGAAGCAGTCTCCTAGAATGTGGTACCAAAAATTTGACACTTTTGTGTTGTCTATGGGATTTGTGAGATCAAAATCTTATCATTATGTGTATTATAGATCTAAAAATGATCGTGTGCTTATTATTACCCTGTATGTGGATGATATGTTGTTCATAGGAAATAGTAAGACTATGATTTCTGATCTTAAATCTTAGTTGTCTGCAAAGTTCGAAATGAAAGATCTGGGTGCAACAAGGTATATTCTGGGGATGGAAATAACCAGGGATAGAACGAGTAGAAAGCTTTGGGTTAGCCAGAGTAAGTATGTTAACATTGTTCTGGAGAGATTTGGTATGAATGATTGTAAGCAACTAGTTGTTCCAGTCTTGCAGGGAATGAAGCTATCTATTGAAGATTGTCCAAAATCTGCTACTGAGATGGAGGACATGACCAGGGTGCCTTTTTCAAGTTTTGTAGGTAGTTTAATGTATGCAATGGTCTGTACAAGGCCAAAAATTTCCCAAGCAGTGGGAGTTCTTAGCCGTTGTATGGAAAATCCGGGAAGGACACATTGGGATGCTGTGAAGAGAGTGTTTAGATATTTAAAGGGAACTTCAGAATATGCTCTGTGTTACCATGGAAATTTGGTTGGTTCACAAAGAAGACTCAAAATTCATGGATATGTGGATTCTGATTAGGTAGTGGACATTGACAACAGAAGATCCACCAATGGATACACTTTCATGTTAAATTATGGTGCAATTAGTTGGATGAGCAAGTGACAAGTTGTAATCGCTTTGTCCACTACGGAGGCAGAATACATGACAACAACTCATGCCTATAAAGAATCTGTTTGGCTGAGTCGTTTGTGTTCTGATATTGGTTTTGATGCAGGGAAGATTACTATTTGTTGTGACAGTCAGAGTGCCATTTGTTTGGCAAAAAATCCAACTTTCCATGCCAGGACGAAACATATCGATGTGCAGTATCACTTTGCTCGAGATATGGTGGAGGATGGAAAGGTCTGTTAAGAAAAGGTGGATACTCTGAAGAATGTTGTTGATGCATTGACAAAGCCAGTGAGCATGAACAAGTTCAGATGGTGCGCAAGTTCGATGGGCCTTGGGGCCTATGGTTGTTAGTAAATTTGAAGTATGGAGGAAGCCAGTAAGTCTTCGTCAAGTGGGAGCTTGTTGGAAAATGTGCCTCAACTTTCTGGCTTGAACCTCTATTAAGGACTTGACGAATTTACTCTCCCTACTGCGAATTCATTCCTTTATCTTTGACATAAACACGTTGGTCCTTGGCTTCATCAACATAATGATCGCATATAAGTGAGTGGCAATGTGTTGTCTCACCGATATGCCGATATGCGATAAGCGTTGTGTCGGTGAGACTTGGGGTCATCGATGGAACCCGATCGATAGTCTCAACGATAGAACGATATGCTTTGTCGGTGTGACTTGGGGTCATCGGTGGAAATTTTCACCGGGCTACACCGATGGACCGATGGCAGATGTAAGCGACTTGGTGGGGACCACAACATAAGTGTATCGACGAATGGGGATCTTTATCTACGATTGAGATTTGACTAATTGAACGGTGCTCATTTTAATTCACGCTCAGTTGAGGAGAGTACCGACGAACTCTTGTGAACCAAGCGAAATTATCTGAGTGTTTGACACTTGGCAGCATGCGAGGTAAGTAGGCTTCGAACACGTGTTGGTGTTTCAGAGAAGCTTGTTGGGAATATTGTAGATTCCCTTTTGATTCCCCGAAAGTGCATAAGATGTATACGCGTGTCTTGGTGGACTCTGGCGGTCGGACAATCGGACGGTTGTCGCCATACCGTGGTAGCTCAGTAGGTGTTGCTCGAGGAACAATTGACCACTTCGATAGTCAAAGCGATGGATGAATGGTGTGATGATACGTGGCGTGATCTCATTCGTTGTTTTTACATCGCTGTTGTAAATCAACTATCATTGGTCAAATGTTTAAATCTGTGAAAGCGATATGTGCATTAACTGCAAAGTTCGATTCGACGATTGTCAGAATCCGATTATGAAAAACATAAGTAAATGCTAGGTGACTCGATGCATGATTGCAGGGTAGTTGATCAAGGATCAGTTTTTCTTGTCAAAAAAAGGTGTAATTAAATACACCCGATTGGTTGGTTGATTTAATAATGCACGTAAGACTTGTAACAGTTGAGTGTATTGTAAGAAGTCACTAAGGGGTGACAAAAAAAGTCTGAATTCTATGTATGTTGCCATAGCATTGTAATACAAGGAAGGAAGTTTGAGAGAGGTTTGCTAACTTTGTTTGTAAACTTTTTACTATAATACAAAGTGATTGCTCGTGGTGTGGTGGGTTTTTTCCCGAAAGGGTTTTCCCACATAAATTTGTTGTCTTTTCTGTTTGTATGCTTTATTTCTGTTACTCTTGTTATCCTATATGTGTGCATCTTAAGTTTTAATATTGGTCTTTGCACTTCTCCTCTGTGGTTTTAGCGTTAGGAAAGCATTTTCGCACACTTGCTTTTCCTTTCATCTACAAGTATATTGTAATCTTTGTGATTTTTGAATAATATATTGGGAGGCTTTTGGAGTGTGGGATTTTTCTCCCGAAAGGGTTTTACCCACATAAATCACTATGTTGTGGTATGCATGATATTTATGTTTACTTCTATTTAAGTTTTGACAACTGTAAAATATCTATAAATTTTTGCATTATCCTCCTCTCAAGATTAGTGTAGGAAGTTGTTGCACTACCTTAGCTTCCTTACAAAGATTATTTTGCAAACTATACAAATGACACAAAGATGGGTCTCGAATATGAGGCCATGTTAGGTACCCATGTACAAATGCAATGCAATCTATCACAAATGAAGAAAAGGAGAAAACTCGGTGGGAGAAAACTCCTCCCCAAAAGAGAGATCAAAGAAGAGACTATTCAACCCCCCCTCAATGAAAAGATCCATCACAAATCCAATCAATCTCCATCCACAAAAAGGATGACAAGAGAGACCATACAACCCCCGCACCCCCATTATGTGATAACCTACTGTAAAGAAGAATTGGAAGCACACTTGTGGATTAACACTAGAATCCTCAATCTAACAAGCAAGAAAAGATAATTTTGTTTACTAGAAACCATATTAGAGTCACTCAAGGACTCAGGTTGGAATCATGATAAAGCAACAACATAACTGATGCTAAGGAACACTAGAAAACTTGGAAATTGACACAACCCTAGAATCATGAAGCAACAGTTGATTAACAAATGATCTGGAATTGAAATGAAGTGCGAATATCAAAATTGTACCATCCCAACTATCAAAACATACAAGTAATCTTCAGAACACCCTTTAGGGAAAAGCTAAAATAATGATCAACTTGGGATAAATATAGAAAAAGTGCATGGATGACAATGTAAAGCTCAATACCTTTCCAATGCTGCAAGAATTGTGAAATTCAGAGATCATAGAAAAATGAGCTCAGGAGCCATAAAACAAGATCTGACTTTAACCAGTAATAAATGCTACCAAATAGAAAAAATCTAAAAATAACCTACAACAGTGCAAAATTCATAGCGCCAGCTTTTTGAAGATATCTCTATTCAAAAAATTTCACCTCTTGAATTGAAAGTTATGAAAAAAATCCCTAGAAGAGGGCATCTGCAAACTAATGAAGAGCAAAAAATAGCCCTCGGGGGCTAGGTCACAGTCTCCCATATGACCGCAAGTTAGAGTGCAAGTTTTTAAAAAAATCGATGCTCCCAACAACAACGAGCATGTAGGAGTTTATAGTGAACTCATCAACACCCCAGGATCACCTGCAAGACAAAATAACTTCTACAAGAGAGATGGCAAAAATATCATGCTATGATTAAGGATGCAAGAATGCCAAAATAGCAACCACACTGAATATTTGACAATGTACATATGATGCCTTTCTTATATAGGCAAGGTGGGGAATATGATTAGGCAAGATCATGACAAGTGTCTTAATTCTATCACATGAGACAACTAAGTCATAACAACCTAGGATAAGATAATATCTAGAAATGACAACTAAGACTTCTAGAAGGAATCTTATAATCCTAAGCAACTTAACATGCAAATATTTCCCCTAAGTCTCTAGTGAGTGAACTAACTAGGTACAAGACATTTATTCACACCAACATGGAAAGTAATCTAATAAGAAGGTTCTTTGTTAGGTTAGCATGCTATTTAATCTCATCCATCAAATTATCCTATTGGATCAATGGTTAATATTGTCTTTTCCCTATTAGCAATATATAAATAAATGGTTTTCCCTCTTTGTAAATGATCTTTGGGTTTGTTAATTAATATATTCTCTCTTCTTGTATTTCTTTAACAATCAACTTGGAGAGTGCCTCATGTTTTAATTTTTATTTTGTGATATGTGATTGCTTATAATCCTTAAGAAAAATCAAGTTGAACTAGCTTAAATAATCATTATGCTTAGGATAAATAGATAGTTGAATGTGGTAGAGGAGATCCAATTGATGTGTTTATTTGGCACATCACCTCTTGTTGTTTTTGTTTATCTACACCCTTTGCCTCTAGTTATCCATTATCCTTACAATTTATAAATTAGACATGAATTATGCTTCTCTAGAGGTTACTCACTCCTATAAGTTGTGCATGTGGGAATTGGACATTGTCGCCTAAATACTGGCATATCTTTATGGGAATTTCTAGTTAATTATTGTTATTAAGTATTAAATTATCTAATCAAATCAAATGCTAATTTATTCTATCATTTCACTTGGCAATAAAGAAAAAAAAATGAACAAACAATATGCACAAAGCACACAAGAGGTAAAACATTTAACTTGGAAAACCATTTTAGAAAAAATGCAATACTAAAAGAGAGCCAAAAATATATCAAAAATGCAAATATAATAGAGCTCAAATACAACTAAAATATCCCTCAACTTTTCTTCACAAATTGTTGATAAACAATGTTCTACTTTGCATTATTTGTCTCTTTTTAAATTTTTTTTATCATCATTCTTCTTTCATACAAGTACTTTAAAACTCAATAGTCTTTTGAAGTCAACTATTGAGTAGCTAAACACTAGTATTGACCTCTCCATGACATCATCTCCATCATGCGTTCTTTCAATCCAAGTAATCAATACAAATCATTGCTCATTGGAACCCACCATTGTGCATACTTAATACTTAATAAACAATACCAAGCTTCTATAAATAGTTGATATTCTCATTGGATGGTCCTCGATATTTTATAATGCAATGTTCACTAACACCTCTTTAAGTCTCAAGGGCCATCAAATTGAAACACGAATTGATGGTTCTTGATCTTTTATATAGCTCAAGGTTTTAGCACTATAAAAAAAGCTTGTGGGCCAGTAGATCACAACACTTCGCTTGATAAATCAATGACACTCCAATACTCGTTTAATATCATTTTGGTTGGCTCTATGATATCATTGTGAGTCTTAGACCAACCATTGATAATATTAATGTTATGACAATGCCACTATATGCCACATTGATCATTAAGTGCCCCCTTATACAAAGATCAATAGTTTATAATTAGTGTGCTCTATCCCATCAAATGTCTCTTTAGATTTTTGCTTGTGCAAAACTCTAAAACACCCAAAAAAACTTAAAAACCCTTTAATATGCCATGGTAAGGGATGTTCAATGGTTCTTATGTATTCTCAATAGCACTCAACATTGGTTGAAAACTTGTAAGACAAAAACCATTAAATTTGATGTGATCTTCTCAAGTCATGTTTAAGAGTTGAGAACTATTTAATCTACTCCATAAATATAAATTTTTCATTATGTACATTCAAATCAATAAATTTCGACATATTTGACTTCTAATTAAATGTGTCATTTTGAAACATTAATAAACCATTAAAAACTAATAATTATAACTAACATACCTCTTTATCTCCACAAATAAATAAAAATAATAATCTAAAAATCTAAAAAGTGAAAATCAATGTCTAACGAAAACAAGTACAAATTGCATTCTTAAAAAACATTATCTATACACTTGGATACTAAATACTATATTGTTTCTAAAATATTAAAAATCTGCATCAAAATTGTCTCAATATGTTTGGGAAAAAAATAATGCCACGTAATGGACATTTGGATTCCACGCTGAAGACAATCGTGGCATTGTCTCAAATCTTATTTGAAGATCTATTTCAACAATTTATATGAAGAGATTTTGCCAAACACGTGGAGATCTCATCTTCTTTTAGTTGACCACGACTTCATTCACTTCCACCTTAGAACAACAATCTACACACTATTAATAATGATTCATTTTTTTTCTATTTTAATAGTTTATGATTTTTATATATATAAAAATATCGATTAATGTTTTTTTTTAAATCAAAATTAATTGATTAGTTATGAGTTGTTCTCTAAATTTTAATTTTCTCTATGTTTTTTTTTATACATTAAATAATATAATTTTGTATTTAAAAAAATAATTTATTGATTGAAAAAATAAATATATTTACAATATTTAAGATAACAATTATTAGTTTGATAAAAAAATTTATAACAATTATTGTCAATCAAAATCTAGATTTAATTTATTATTAAAACAAATATTTATAGTGATTAATTTTCGTCTTTGCATCATGTTAGAAATTCTAATAGATAATAATCAATTAATTATTACCAAATATTTATTGTTAGAGTTATCCTACTACAACGAAATAATGATTTTAAAAAAATACAAAGTATATTTATTTATTACTCAAATTAAGTGTCAACATGAAAAATTGCTTATTGCAAATATATGTAGTGTAATTATTCATATATTTCTCTAGGACTTTAGTTATGGTAATTGTTAAATTATCTAAATTTATGTCGAATATATTTTAAAGATAATTTAACTTAGGGATTCTATAGGGTCCTCACCCAAAAAAATTTAGAAAAAATAATACAATAACATCAAAGAGAATACCATAACAATTAGAAATGAATCCTACTTGAAAAAAAGAGAAGAAAATTGCTTCTATTACAAAATTCTCCAAAAAAAGAACTTTGCACACTAGGAGACAAAGTAGTGCAACCACAATCTACACATATTAGGCATGAAAAACACTATCCATACTATGACTACCCAATAATGACAACACCAAATTTTTTGCATTAAAAATATTGTAGACAACCACCTTAAAACCTCATTTGCATACTCTCCAATTGTCCACACTAGGTATTTGAGCTCTAAAATAGTCAGCAAGAGTCCCTACCTCAACAATATTATTAAAATGGAGAACCCTTGCCATTACAAGATCTATTGAGTGAAAGTGAGCACATAATATCCTTATCTCCTTAACTTCTTTTTTTAAAAGATTGAAACCACACCTCCTCCTCCTCATTCCTCAATAATGAATTTGCACTAGCATATAAAACCCAACACCCTATTCCATGAATTTGCTAGCTACCTTTCCATGATGGGCCTAAGAAAATCCATTGAATTGATTTGACAAAAATAATTTGAAGAGCCACATCGTTAGTTTTTTTAAAGGAATGGAAAAAGTCAGTCTCTTCATAAACTCATCTTTGATGGATGCCTTTTACCTTAACCCACTTTCCATTCCAATCCCTCCTCACCCAAAATATTTTTATGAACCATAATGTTGTCAAAGAAGAGTAGGGGAAGATAGAGAAAAACTTGTTGTTCATGACAATACCTTTTTTAAGAGGGTCACATTTACTAATTGTCTTGGTTTTGGATGCTATTACAACTGAGCTCGAAAAGACATATCACAAACATCATATGCAACATGTACCAAAAATCTAGCCAATCAAAATACAACACCACCAATGCTTACACAAGTTATGCTCTCTCCAATCCTCATAAGAAAAAAATTACAACAATCATTAATGAAACACCTCACACCACACACCACAACTAATTGCTCACACATGAAAAAAAAAAATATTGCAATTGTAGAGAAGAGTATGCAATCCACCATCAACTTATAGTCTCAATCTCTATTAATGCCATCAATATGAGAGAATTTTAAGGTTGTACAAAAAAATATTTGTGCATGATAATAATAAATAAATCTCAAAGAGACTAACATAATGAGTAAAATACATAGAACCACAAAATGAAAATAAGGAGCTCCACCAAACAAAATATCCTTGACCAACAACTAATACTAGCAAATATAAATTAAGTAGATTGAAAAATTAAATTACACTCCAAATCTTCTCAAGCATTTGGCAGATGGTTGTAGATGGTAGTTATATGTTTTTAATCCACTTCATATTTCTCCTATTCTCAATGATTCATTCACATAAATTTGATTTAATCTTCAATTGGAAGATCCCATTTAAAGGGTATTGATTAGTATCATAGAGTTTTCTTTCATAATCATATTTTGAGTAGCTACAACCAGAACTACCATCCCTACAACAACAACCTCCCACTTAATTTCATTATTCAATTTGAGATCTCTAATTATAAGGATCCCTTAAAAATATTTGAGAAAAATAAATCTTCTTTTAATTCCTAGGTTGTTCCTATAGGTGGCATCGCAATAGAGGCAACACAAAATCCAACTTTGCATAATTGCAAAAGGGAAAGCTTACTTCTTAATCATCTCTTTCTAAATAGGATTCTTAAGCATCCTATTTTTTGAACCATTCTAATTTTCTATTAACTATTGAATGAAATAAATTTATATTGAATAAATTATCATTATCTATAATAACAATCAAATATTGGATAACAATTATTAGAATAATATATTTAGTTCATGTAAGTAATGAAGGATGTTGACATAACATAAATTTTTATATCAATTTAGAAAAATTAAAAAGTGATTTAATGATGAGTATTTTAAGCATTTATGAATCATACAAATAAAAAAAATAGTAATTAGTATAATATTGAATGGTGATGTGACATCCCATAAATCACATCCCATAACTTCAATATTAAATATTTGTGATAAGATAATTGTCATTTTTATATTATATTATAAAAAATATTATTAAAATTTTCTTAACATATAAACTAACAAAATAATCTAATAAATTTAAATATTAAAAGATGCCAATAAAAATAATTAAATAAAATTTATTTATCACAAAAGTTTTCGTCCTCTAGGGAGGAAGTAATAAGAGGAGGAAGCAATAAAAATCAATTTAATGTGCAAGATAAATTAATGTCCAAATGTAGAGATAGAAGTGGGAAATGGAAGATGTGAGAGTAAATTTAGTTTGAAGTTCGTAAAGAAAGTATATATGTAATTTTATTTTTGATTTTTTGTTTCATTATAAAATATAATAACAGAATGTTGGTAATGTTCTAATATTTTATTTTACGTGTCAAATGAGAGGTTTAATTATTAATATGTTATTTTTATTTTATTTTAAAGTAATTTTTATTATTTAATATTATAATGATGAAATTTATATATTTAAGTTTTTAACTAGTTTTGTGTTTATTTTAAAAGGATAGTTAATATATTTACATATTGATATATCATAATTTTATACAAAGTCATATTCCTTGCTTCATGTTATGTATTCATCCATTCACATTTCTTTCTCTACATTTATTCTTTATTTTATTCATATATACATAAATTTTGATATATTCTTCAAAATCAGGCATTGATTATACATATCCATATAGGGGAAAGGGGCCTATAGTGGGGCACCCTAACTTCGCGTTTCTCAAAATCTTACATGGAAATTTCAAATCAGTATCAATTTTGTACAACAATTTATTTGGCAACTCGACTCCTTAAAAATTTTAATTTTAGGCTCACATCATCAAATATGATGCCACATCAACATGCTTTTTGTTGAGGTATCCAAAAAGGCTAAAAAAAAAGTGAGACCGATAGTGGTGCACTAAGTCATGTTTTATTGGTGCACCGATGTGGCATCACATGATTTGTCAATTTGTGTGCTTTATGGATAAAAAGTGTTTTGCAATTGGATATTAAGGTGCTCCACTATGGAGCCCGTTGAGGAGTACTTATATCCCCACTATTGGAGCCCACTCCACTATGGGCCCCTCTCCCCTACTTGTCTATAAACATTTATTATCTACTTTAATCTAAGTTCTTTTAATGTTTGAGTTATTTTTGTGGGCACACAGTCAATCTTACAATCATTGACTTGACTCTTGAAACTTGAAACTTGAAAGCTAAAATTTTGGTCATTTCCCACCCATTCACAAATTTACATTATTTATTGCTATGTCCTTGTATTTAAAAGTATTCACTTTTATTTTTTCATATATTTGAACATCCTCTCCTATATAATCATTATGAGAATTATTGTTTATGTTTAAGGAAGGGAACAATTGAGTTTAACGTTCTAAAATGAATCTACATCTACATATTTATTATACAAACATTTATATGGCTAAGATTTGTTATCTTCAACAACTGACACTCATTCTTATGAGTTAGCCTAGGAGAATGTGTATCCTAATAATGTAATGACAACCCTTAAAGGTACTTCTAAATATTGCTATTTTTTAGATTAGTGAAAAATATAGAAAAAACAAACATCGATTGAGCAAATCACATAACAAATATACATGGACTACTAGATCATTTTTGTAGGTGCAAGACATTTCAATGACATGGATCTGACCTTGATCTATAAATTTGACCTTTCATAGCACAAACATAACCTTTTGATCCTGAGACACAATTCGAGTATCTTCATCGAAGGTATTCATTCTTCAATCATAGAGCTAAGTACCTCTTTCCTCTATAATTAATGTTCATACTTTATCAATTATTATTTCAATATACACAACTATTAATTATTAATCTAATATTATTTATACTTATTTGTATGTTGTTCATTTGATTAATCTAGATGGGAAACGTTATTTTTCATTATATATATACATACACATACACATACACATGCATACATACATACATACATACCATAAACTTAAAGTTTGAAAATAATAACAATAAATTCTCATCAATTTTCCACTTAACTACAATTTATGAGCATAAGTTAACATTTGAATTAATTATTAATTGCATGCCAATATGGATTTATATTTTAGTCTAATCAATATTGTGTGGATCTTGAGTAGATTTAGAACCTTGTAATAAAACATTTTGTTATTTCAATGTTCTAATGTTAAATTGATCGGATGCAAAGCCACCATCTAATAAGAAGCTCATAGCTTTGAGAAGACAAATATTTTCCAAATATATGATATTCCTATTCATATTTATGTAAACCACAACAAATAACCCAATATAAAAATAGTGAAATAAATCATGTCATAATTTTTATAATTTTTTAAAAAAGCGTACCTTTTTTTTTAGATAGAGTTATTCCAATGATATATATATATATATCCTACCAATTAAAACCCCATACACATAATTTCAAGAAATAATGTATTAAAACCTGCAGTAACCACCCAAGTACTATAACTCTAATTGCCTGAACAAATACATTACCTAAAACATGAACATATAATTTCAATTTACTATTTTAAAAAAAATAACAAATTAGCTTATTTTATATTCAATTTAATATTTGTTGATATTACTGTAAGTCTATATAAAAAGGTGAGACTTATATCATTTTTAAGGACCATAATTGATTGTCTTTATATTTAAAAAATAAACTCCTCAATCCACGTGAAACCCACAAGAGTTAAATCAAATGAAAAAGACAACCAAAGTCAAAGCTGAATAAACAATTGTAAACTCCCACAAACAAAATTTGTATTTGAATTGAATATTATACGTTTACAATGAAATGGTGGCACTTTTAAAACCGTCCATTAAATTATTCCCAAACAAAAGTGTAGAGAAACGTGTTGAGTCATCGAATGCAAATCTCCACGCGTATTGACATTGAAGTTTCTGGGGTTTTCAGATTGCTTTTTATCCATTATTTTGATGTGTAAGCATTTGTTTGTTTCCATTATTTTTATCTTTATTTTTGTTAGGTTACATATCAAAGGTGTCAAAATGTATATTGAGGATTTGTATTTAAGGATATGTCATTTTAAATTATGAAATATCAATAGAAAATATTTTGTATATAAATTTAATAAAAAACTAGTATATATATATTAAATATTAATATATGTGTCTATTTTCATCATTTTTTTTCTAATCAAAACTCTCATCTTAACTTTAATTGAATGCTATTTTAAATTGTGACCATTTTTTTGCTTTCATATTACCGCTTCATATTTATCTTCCCAAAAATAATTTTAAAAAATATATTTAAATTAAAATAATATTTAGATTTTATTGAAAATATTTAAAAAATTAAAAAAGTTGAATCTCAAACAAAACACAGCTTCATAAAAAAGATAAGATTTAAGAGTGGATATGGATTTGCAGTTATTTGAATGCCAATTTTTAGTTGAAGAGTTTTTCCTTACACATTGCTTTTTGGTGGATGCCATTGTAATACGCCTCTCGTGTAATTAATTTCAAACTAATCTTAATTTACTCAATCTCAATGCATCAATATATTGTATTATTATCTTACATTTTTTTTTAATCTTGTTACATCTAACATAAGTTCTATTATTATTATTATAACTAGCAATCACACTTTGGTGAGCAATATGTAGAGGTGTGTGCAAGGTCAATTAGGAAAAAATATGGTTTTTTTTGGCATACATTTGTGTAATACATGGAGTCAATTGGTAGGTCATTTTAAAAATATTATTATTATTATTACTATTATTATTAACATCAAGGAGGGGTAATTTTTTATTAAAACAAGAAAAAGTTACAAAGCAAGGGCGTTAAATAGCCCTATCAAGCTCCACCAAGTTATCCAACTTGTACCAAGGGCCTTATTACTATTATTATTATTATTAATTTTATTTTATAGTTTTATTTATTTATTTATTTTTGCTTGGTAAATCATTGCAGAGGGGCAACGCCCATCGCTTTTGACTGGAGCTATGAACTGACTCAATGTCATTCTTCCATCTGTTGCGCCAATCCTCTCTAAATACTCTCTCCTCTCTTCACTACTTTGCTCCTCTTTCCTCCTCTCCACCTCCTTCTTCTCTCTACTCTTCCTTGTCTCCTTCACCTCTGTTTCTTCCCGCACTGCCGCACTTCACCTCCGTTTCTTCCTGCACTCCTGCACTTTTTTTCCCCTTTTTTGGCTCTACAACATGCAATGTCCTCTGACCTCCAACGATGACCTCTTCCTTCTTGTTACTTCTCCTTGCTTTCTCTCCTATCACTGACTCTGTTTGTTGCTGCCATGACTGCATCGAGCACCCATGGGTCTCGAGCAAGCTCTAACCCAAGACCTCCCATGTGGGAGGCTCGTAGCTAACCACTGCGTTGCGGGGTCATCCCATATTTTTATCTTATTTTATGTAGTACATATAGTTTTCTTTTTCCTAATCTATCCAAAGATCAATTAAATTATGAGATTTTTTATAAATTAATTTTATTTGATTAATATAGAAATATATTAATTACTAGCACTTGCACCCGGAGGAGGTGCAAGGAATACGCCGACATAATTATATAAGTAACTAGAAATTTGGAGGTGTTTTATTAAGGAGTTGTTTGTTTTACATTGTGAGTCTTTTATATAAGTACCTAGAAATTTGAAGGTGTTTTTATTAAGGAGTTGTTTGTTTTACATTGTGAGTCTTTTAAACCATACATGTATGAAGGCAAGTGTGCAACAATTTTCATGATAACCATTGCATTTACAACATCAACAGTAATTAAAACATTTGTCTAAGATTGCAACAATACTTCCAAAAATTTAGAATAAAAAATTTACATCATGCACCTTGGAGAGATTGCTTCAATAATAAAAAAAAAGATTTCTATTTAATTATACAATGGAAAATAAAGAAAAGCTTACAAACATAGGAATACGAGAAACCAAAAGGATCATGGCTACATCACAAGAGAATAGAAAATTTGATGGATGGCAGATGAAGTCAAAAGATATAGAATTTGATTTACAGTACAATAACAATCAACTTGGAAGGGATCCCTCCAGAAATACAATATTATTATCAATGCAAAAAGTTACACATTTTCATCCTTTACATCTTTACCCATCGTTTGACACTTCAAAAACCTCGTCAAAATGTTTTTGAACTTGAGAAATAATAATTAAATAAAAATGTATACTCAAGCAACCAAATCTAGCTTCTTTTAATGCCACTTCCCATAAGTGAAAGTAGGTATTCTAAAATTTTGGTGGTTGCATTAGGTAGAGCTATTTTCAAGGGCTTCTCACACATATCCATCATTAGATTTTCATCTCCTACAATATAAACAAAGGGTGTAGGTTAATGATAACATGTTTATATATTTTGCAACTAACCACAACAAACGATCAATGTTAATAAAAATGGTGGAGTTATGTAAATGCTAATATGATTATCATGCATTAGGATCTTTTTCCCAGACACATGCATGCATGGATGTCACATATCCTCAGCTTTGCTTGTTTAACCCTTTGTTCTTTGACATTGACTCCAGCTTACTGCTAAAAATATCTACTTTCAAGAGCTAAGCATACTAAGTGTGTCACATTGTTAAAGGAAACAATAATATGGAATACAACAATATCAAAATAGGGAAGGGCAAGATTTGTTTTGTTTTCCATACATTTTCTTTTGTACTGTTTTGCAAGTAGTTGTATATTTGTGACATAAATGGATTATGCTTCCATCTATTTGGATATTTTGTTTCTATTTTTTTACCATAATTAAGTTAAAGTCATCCAAATCCTCCAATGTAATACTTATATGACAAGTGAGTTTCTATATTGGATAACCGCGTCCCTGATCTTTAGGTTGAAATCTTTGAAAAATAAGATCTTCATTCACTTCAACCATAAGGACAAATAAAGAGCCCTTATCGATATTCAAAATAGGACCTCGTTTGTTGGGGTACATCACATCAAAATTAGATTTGATACTTCACCTGATTTAAGTATCGATCATTTGTACATATTAGCATGTAACATGTCTCATGGGCATTTTGAACTCAATGATTTAAAACATGAGCTCATCTCATTTGACTCACTCATTCATTGGTATTAAAACATTTTTTTTTGTAAATAATAATTTTATTTGAATTATATATTCTTTGGTATAAATATTTGCAATAATTTTTGGTGACAAGCATTTATATGGATCTTACTATACATAGATCTAATCATGTATTGCATATGTACAATAACCACAATCTACAAGAAGACACGATCAAACTACCCAAATATATGATGATATCAGAAAAGTTTAAAAATATAAAATAATACAACCTTAGACATCTCTGCTTGTTCTAAATATGTTTGGGAAAGCCCATCCTACATCTTTATCTCCTTTTTCCTAGATCGAGTCTTGCAGAGAAATAATAATTCTCTTCTTAGTTCATAGTTCATTACCTAAGCCAAACACTTTTACCTGCACATTCAAATATCCAGAGTAGGTTGATGCTAGAGCAAAGTTCTAACTTGTTTCATAATTGCTTCCAAAGTTACAAATTGGTTTCTGACATCCTGCAAGTCTTTGTTGAAACACTTTGAATCTTTCTCAATATGGATGAACCAAAAAAAATAAATTTTGTGTTTGCCACACCTTGCTAGAAGGAAAAGGCTCACACAATTTTGATGGATTTATTTGTTAGCATAGATGCAATATTTGTCAAGCACTAAGGTTATTGCAATGATCAAATTGCATGGTGCAATGGTCCAAAAGCCCACATTATCTGTAAAGGTGTTATGGTCACAACAAATTGTTTAACCCCCATGGTTATTACTACTTGACAATCATTAATACAACCATTTTGTGAGTCCATGTACTTGATCACAACACAACTATTATGTTAGTAGGAATATCCCCCTTAAAAGAAAGTTTTTGTTTTCTTGTGCCTTACTATGCACTCATTTTACTTCTTAAATGCAAAGGAAAACATTACTCTTTGGAACACCAAGGGAGATACGAAAGGGTGTGCCTTACTATGCACTCATTTTACTTCTTAAATGCAAAGGAAAACACTACTCTTTGGAACACCAAGGGAGATATGAAAGGGCCATATAGGAGACTTAATGCCAGAAATTTACCACCTTGAAAATTAAGGAGACTTGTAAGCAAGGCAAAAGAACGATGAATAGAAAGGCATGGTTGCCAACAACCCTTGGGTAATGTGAATTTTTATTGTCATCGAGGTATATTTATCATTGGTGCAAATTGGCAAAGACATCAGTTGAAGGTTAATCGATGTGACCAACACAATCCAATTTTCTTACACTTTTTTTACAAATGAAAAATTATTCCTCATTGCATCATCATTGATCATATTAAATGTCTTCAGACAACCATATGCATACTTCATAATTTCCTTAAGGGTTCCTCTAAGGGTTATGTAATGCATAAATGCGTCTTGATTAAGGTAAATATAATAATATAATCAGATTTTGGATTTAAATTAATTATTCATTAACAATTTTCTAGTTAACTGAGAATAAAAGACATAAAATATGATGACACCTGAAGATTGTGCACCGTTTCAGCAAGAAGAAATGCCAAGAATGCATGAATATGATTTGGGGAGCAGCCTGGCTTGTATTGGAAGGTACAACTAAGATATTTGCGGGTATTAAAATATATTTATTATTGAGAATAAGACATTGTAGTCTTAATGTGAGTTTTTAATAATTAAAGGGAGATCAAATTATGAGGTCCTGCATAGATGGAAAATAGTACACTTAAAAATATTACAAATTGAAGAAACCATAATGTAATTTCGACTTTAAATCTTCTGCTTTAGAAGAATATATGGAACAATAACATGTTCAATGAGACTTTCGCTCTGCATAAATCCAATTCTTTTGAGGGGCATACTTGTGCCCATAAAAATAGTCACAACAGTCATGGAAATGATGAGAACCTCTGGAAGAATCAATGTAAGGGCATACTTATGCCTGTAAAATACGTGGCAGTCATGAAAATGATGAGAGCCTCTAAAAGAATCAATACAACTTTGAGCTTGCACACATCATAGATCTGCCTATGATGTGGATGCCCGAAGCATGTGGGGGACAATACACTCTGCATAAATCCAATTCTTTTGAGGGGCATACTTGTGCCCATAAAAATAGTCACAACAGTCATGGAAATGATGAGAACCTCTGGAAGAATCAATGTAAGGGCATACTTATGCCTGTAAAATACGTGGCAGTCATGAAAATGATGAGAGCCTCTAAAAGAATCAATACAACTTTGAGCTTGCACACATCATAGATCTGCCTATGATGTGGATGCCCGAAGCATGTGGGGGACAATACACTAATGTGTGGTAGTGGTTTGTGTTATGGATAATAATCAGAGTGCATTGGAAAACAGAACACAGTCAATAACTAAATTCAGAAACAAAGATGAATGTTATGCATTGATGCAAAGAATCAACATATAAATCTATAATTTAGAATTGATTATAGAATAATTATGTATAAAAATCAATGAGAACAGGTTGGAGATCCAGAAAAAGACACAAAAATTCTATAAAAAGGATCCAATCCTCTAGTATTCAAATGTAACACATTTATACAATGGTCACTGGGAAAAATAAAGGGAGACTGTTGGGGAACAGACAATGGTTCCTCTTCCATTATTTAACCTTTTGCTGGTGTGTTCTAGTGCCACTTGGCCCTAGATCTGGTGTGGTTGTTGCTGCCAGGGCTTTCGTTGAGTGGGTTGTTGCTTACAAGATGATGTTGATTAATGCTTTTGCCATTTGTGGAAGTTGAGTTTCCACCTGGATCACTCTATGTAGACAAAACAGACGAGGCCGGGCTCTACCATACAAGAGGCTAATTGGAAGATTCTGAATTGATTAAGGAGAGATAGCAAAAATATTTTAGAACATTAACAATCATGAAACTCATACCCATAAACATAAACACAGACCGACTCCTGATACCATAAATTAGATCTTATTTAGGTAAAATAGGAACACACTTCTTCGATGCAGAATAAAGATGCTGCACTGATAAATGTAGCTGGTACAACTATCCACTCACATTGGTCCCAAAGGATAATGGGAAGAGTGAGATGCCAGAGGACTAAAAATCTTGATGTCATACGAGAATAGGATAATGGAATTGGTGTTTCAATGAGGCTTTGGCAGACAACAATACTCTCACTGAATTGCAACAAATGCGAATCCTGTATAGTTGACAAGGGAAGTGTGGCACATAAACTTGTAATATTGAAAACTAACCATTTCATCATGCTCAAATTGGAAAAGCGCCATATGAAATATAAAGAATTAATGAAGCCAGAGTTGTTTGGGTGCAAAGCTTACAAAACTATTGCGTTCATGATCATTCAAGTGCAGCTGCCTCAAACATTCAGACATAAACTGAATGATACAATTAGGTGGATGCTACGCTAAATATGCTAAAAGGACTTGCTTGTGTAGGAGCAACGCTAGGTAGTGTGTTCGCATTTGTTTCCATGGGTTTTGAGATCACCCACAAAAGAAAACTCCTTTCTGCATTTGTTGCAGGCATCCATCTAGTGCAGTGGCTTTTTCTATAATAGTTCCTCAGGCAGGCCATGGATTTTAAGGGCTTGAAATTGGGATGACGCCTGTTCCTCCAGCAGTCTTCAAGGGGGCATGAATAATATGATTTGCTTGCCTTGGGCTTGCCAGACATGAGGGCCTCCTGGGTTTTATATTGATTGTCGTGGGATCATATATGAATGCACACATTCCCATCTTTCTTGAAGCCTTTCCCACAGATCTTTCAAAAATGGGTATGCTCTGCCAAAATATCATCTTCATTGATCTCTATAATTTCTACTCTCCCATATCCCTCTTTCTGCAATGACCTTTGTGAATTTCTAAAAATTTGACATTGCGAAAAAATAGAAGCAGATGTGAGAATTACCTCTCCCAGAATTGAATTCAAGGCTGATTTTGGTTGCTGCTGCTCAGATAAGGATTACAAACCTTGATTTTTACCCAATCATCGGCTGAAATATTAACTGTGATGACATGTAATCCCCATTTTCCAACTATTTGATTTTACAATTTTCCAGCGATCTGATTTTACAATTTTCCAGGGGAATTTCTCAAGCGTGAGACAATTCAGGTGGGCTGTGCCCATAATAAATAGCCTATCGGCTAATTAATTACTAGCACTTGCAGCCTGGGGAGCTGCAAGGAATACGCCGATAGTTTTTTATAATTTGCTGAGCATTATCAGTAATAAAACCAAAAGGGTAAGTACAATATTCCTGTTTAGAAAATAATATCTTTAGTTGTGGCCTACAATAAACAAATTAAGGAGTGGTCAACCATACTGAAGACAAAAGAAACTCAAGCGAAATGAAATGCATTGCACTTAAAATAAGAACCTATGTTGAAGTTAGAGAATTACAGGGTCAATCTGTATTAGGAGATGTTCTAAGCAACAATTCAATAGTATACTGAAAATTTATGGTATTCAATAGACAAACTCTGCATGACATAAATGATGACAAATACTTATGAATTTGAAAATATATTATATAGCAAACTAACTTAACAAGTACAATTTCATGCAAGATATGCCACAACAGATTGGAGTGGGACCTATTAATTCAGTAAAGTCTATCAGCAGACTAAGTTTCTTTTCATGAATTTTCAGGACAGTCTCTAGAATGGTATCAAGTTCTACTCAACATCATTCAATTTCAGCTTTCATGTTCTTCGAGGATTGCAAAGAGCTTTTCTTTGTCTTGAAAAAGGTATATATACTATATTATTAATGAGAGAGTGCAAAAGGGCCAGCCTGAATTTTCGAACTTAACCCTTGAATTTTCCACCTTTATTGATTCCATAACGAGTGTTAAGTTGGGCTCTTGAGGAGAGGATTTACTTTTTCAGGAGTCTTGCTATTAGCATTTGGACCTGTCCACACTAGCTCCAAATCCCATTTTGGTTCACAGACCTATAGCACATCCATCTAAGAGACCCAAGATGAACCCAGTTAAGGCACCTTGTTCGCTGACCATAGTTGGAGATACATAGTCAAATTACATAACCATGCTTCAAATTGAAACAAATTACAAATATCTATACACAATGATCATCTGTACATAGATTATTTCAGGTTGTATCTCTGTACACAATGATTAGAGTCAGCAGTTTATTTTTTGGTTCATGCATCAGACAATGGAGACAACAGCTTTTCGATCCCTGCACATCATGGAAAATAGTGAGTGTGTTATGTCAGTAACTTTATCCTGCTGGTGGAGGCCTTCTCACAGCACATATATAACTATATGTTATTATGTAACTATGTTAGACCTCAGGGGTTCGTACCACTCCAACTAAAACACGAAGAATTCAACCCAGAATTGATTCACAATCTTGAGATGATGGGGAGCAAGCTGAGAGTAACCTGAACCTGAAATCTGCCTACAAACAAGATGATTCCTCTGTAACTACACGGTTAGGGCCTAAGAAGAAAATTGTATTCCTTAGGTTGAAAATAAAAGGAGAGAAAACATATTTTTTATGATCTTCAAGATTACTTTGTAGTGTGAGAGGAGACCATACATATTACTTGGCATAAAGACATGAGAAATAATCAAGTTCATTTACCAGGTAAATATTAATGTGCAGCTAATTTAATTAACTTTTTTTAATCCTTAGGAGAATACATTTATTAGTTTTAGGATAATATATTTGGCTAACGATTTAAGTTTCACAAATAGGGTATTAGACTATAAAAATGATTAGATTAGTGATTACGAACAGGACATATATAACTTCATGTTATTATGTAACTATGTTAGACCTCATGGGTTCGTACCATAACCAAGACAAAAACAATCTTGTGTCATTACCAAGTGCAGGACATAAATTATGTAATTAGCATATGGGGGAGAGCCCAACAAATGTAAGAATGCAATCATACCTCTTCTTAGAATCTTCATCTTCCTTCTCTATAAATAGATATGCTACAGTTTTTCCAGAGTAATAAGGAATCTGTTACCATTCTAGACATTCTTTAGCTTTCTGGGGCTTAGATGTAGTTTGTATCAAATTGGCTACAGTATCAGGATCACAGAATGTTATCTAGACTGTTTATTCAAAAAAAATACAAATTCACTTGCTTTTAAGTAGAATTACGCTCGTCATATAGGACAGAGATTCACTTGCTTTTAAGTTGATTCATGCCTCTCATAATACGACAGTACATGAAAAAAACAGTTGTGTTTTCCCTGCTGCAATTCACACAGTAGAGGAAACATTTCTAATTGGGTATTGCTTAGGGTTAGATTAAGGGAATGATAATAGGTTTTTTTGACATTAGTTTTAAAATTGGGATTTTTCTCCTTTTGCAGGCCATGCTACCTTAGAGTTGTTTGGATTTTCTGAAATTTGTTCACAAAATCTTTCTTTGTTGCTTTGAATTTCAATATTTTTTTGGGTTAAATATTACATTTCTCATGCATGGATTTCAAAGATGAAATTATACTACGAGAATTTATAATTAATTGGCCAGTTTATTGTCTTTTTAGGTTGAAGGTCTTATGATGGATATTGCAGCAGCAGAGGAAGAAATAGCCAGATGGAGGGATGCTGAGATTACTCATGCTAACATTTGAACCTCAAACCCATTCAAAAAGCCATGGAGTCAGAAAAATAAAAAGAAAAAGCATTGTGCCGCATATTATCAACACAGCTATCTCCAGTATGCATGTAAACTGTTTGGCAAAATGCCTCCAGTTGCTCTCCAAAACCGAAGAGATTTTTAAAATGGCATTAAGAAATTTCTTGACAATTTGTAAAAGCTCATAGACATTAATAGAATTTTTCTCATTCTATGTGGTATTTTAAAGACTGTATGTTATAGTAATAATATATAGATGGAAGAACTTTACTACTAAGAAGTGATAAAAATCTTGGAAAATACTTATGCTAACTTATGAAAGGAAAAATCTAGCTACTAAGAAGTGATATAGCTGTCTGAAATTCCTCTTTAGTCTTTTATCTCTGAATGGTTGCAAAGACTTTCTGTGCTTTGTATATAACCACAGATATGGATAATATCTACCATAATATGTTTGTGAACTATGCTATGTTATGCTCTGTCTTCCTATTTCATGGATGAATTGTAGTTACCAGAAATGAGAAACAGAAACCAAAACAGTTATGTGACAAGAAATGGTGTCCTGGAGGTTACGGATAAGAAACAAATTTTTTGTACACACATATCTATATTGAAATATTTGGGATCACAAAAAATGTAAAGAAATAAAATGATTTCCTTTTTATTAAAATCATGTTTAATGAATATAACAAGCAATACAATCTAATTAACCTACTTTAGAGTTGTGATAAATTATATGATAAAATTTAGAAACCTAGAAATTAAAGGAAGTGAAAGTATTTAGTTGATTACGACAACTGATAGATAGTTGTCCACTAATTTAATCAAAATTCACCACATACACTAATTTTCAGAGTGAACAATCACTTAATAACGCAGCTGATATAAGAAGATGAACTTCATCTGAACTTAACATTCACAGATAATCATAACTAGTTTGTCCTAAGGCAAAGGATGCCAAAACTGAATGTTGAATGCAGTTCAGATGGTGATATTAACCAAACTTTCGGATTGTTTCAGTCCAAGAATCTCTAACCCACAAGAGAGCACACTCTCAGTAGATAAATATTCTGCAATGGTTAACCTTTACAGCAAAAACTCATATATGGGGATTGGAAACAATGCACATTGAAAAAGTAATAAAATGAATATGGGATATTACAAAACTCCAATAGAAGAATGATGCACAAAGTCATTAGAATTAGGGAAGGCGTATGTACAGGAAACAGCAAGGGGAGAAGCATTATAAAGGATTGATTCAGGCGCCTAAAATTTCAATGGTTTTCATTATTATCAATGATGAATTATGTTGTGGTTAATTAAACAGATGGAAGTGGAGAAATCAACAAAGCTGGCTTGAATTATTACAATACTTTCATTGATGCTCTTATTGAAAAACGTGCACCATTTAAGGAGATTTTGATTTTGTTGAAACCTAGCATTTATATCAATAAAACCTCGCTCATAAGCATACACACACCCTACTCCATTTTAAAACGGTGAAGGCTTGTGAAGAAATTGGGCATGATGCATCACAGTTCAAATCTATGACAAATAAATGTTCATGTAAGTTTGTTGGTTGAGGTGAATATATTATATTATTCTTGAGCAATTCAATGATTATTTACAGCTAACCTTTAGTATCAAAGTAGAAGCTCTTTCTGTCAATTAACTTATTGAAATTCTCTATTTATGTTAACATTCTATAGGAGTTATGTGTGTTTTCAACCCTCGGGAACTGGTACCAAATAAGAATAGCCTAAGCTACCTAGATAAAAAATTAAGTTGAGTAACAAAATTATTCTTTTCAATGAAAAAGCCTCAGCCAAAGTTGATTCTCTCAAACTTGAAATCGTGTCAAAACTCTACCTTGTGAAGAATAATGCTCTCAACAAATACAGAGAAAAGGACATATTACTCAGCCTAAAAACTTTGCTCTATGCATTCTCCTCCATTGTCACTTTGTCAGATTGTTTTTGTCACACAAAATCATGTTGTTCAGAAGTCTCACCAGCTTATGAACGAGGATTGAGACCTACCCAATGTGGTTGGGTTTAATTAAACAGTGTATGCTTGTTGAATGGCATTGATGTTTAATCCCTTCAACCGAACCACTGATTCCACATGTCCTTTCAATGTATGCAGGATTTTGCAGCTTTGAATATCTGGTTTATATAATCTCTTTGATAAAGAAATTTTTTTCTTGCTTCCTCTCTTCCCCTGTTTCATGCTCACATTGTGTAATTCATTCATTCCTTCATTCCCCCCTTCTGCATACCAAAATTATGTGTGGCCAACGCTGCCTGAAGGAATGAAATAGTTGGCATCCTTACAATCAACATGGCATCTAACTTCCTCAACACTGGAAGATTGATCCTGGGTGTCATAATCAGGAGATAAAGGAGAGAACGAAGACAATATGTAATCACAAAAATTGCAAGGCAAAATTTTAAAATTTCAGCACGAAAAACAGTCATTCAATAAAAAGGCAAACAAAATGACAGATAATGTTAATGAAAGAAAACTCAAGATATCAAGTGCAATGTACAAATTGTGAGATATCACCACAATACAGCAACAAGAATTTTGAGAGGCTAGCAGTGGCTCGCATGGCAACTAAGTAGAGGAATAAGAAGTAATCTACAGCATAGCAGATTGTAAATTTGGCAGGAGCTCAAGCAGTTGGAAAGAAGGTAATTGGATGCCAAAAGAAGGCATTATATGCAAGAGAAATTCATGACATTTTCAGAAACAGGGTGAACAATGAAGACTGAATTGTGAAGATTGCACGACCAAGATGGAGAATAGTAATCAAGTTTGCTGAGAACAGAATATAGGCGTTTGGATTAAACAGAACAATGGTGAAACACGAAAATGCATACCTTGTGTAGAGAATGACTCGAGATTCTGCACAAGTTGCCTGCTGCTGTGAACGAAACCCTACGAAAGCATTCCTGAAATACGAAAATGCAGTAATCGCCTCCTGCTGCTTACGAAACCCTACCAAACGAGAATTTTTCCAATGAGACGAACTCAAAACAATCTCGGTACAGGACGAAATCCTAGCAAAGCAGAAAAAAATTTCAATGACACGAGCCCAAACGAATGGCGGCACAGCTCGTACATCAATTGATTCACAGTTAACGGTGAGTAGCTCTGAAGCAGACTTATAGGAAGCCTTGGCCGTGACGAAGCAGCTCCGAGGCGGTCGCCAGGCAGCTGCATAGCGGGGTCAGGGTGCACAAGGTGCTGGCGTTAAAAAACATAGGTTTTATTTTACCCGTCGGCGGTGACTTTCCCTGCGGTTAGTCGGCGGTGACTTTCCCTGCGGTTAGAATTACCCGACAAAACTTCCCGGCATCAGGAATTCCGGCGTGAGACAACTTTCCGGCCGCAAGCTCACGCATTATATAGCCTATCGGCTAAATAAATAATAATTTCATATGTATATTTAATATTTTGTATTATACAATATAATATTAATAATAATATAATCTACATATACTATTATGTATAATAATAAATATAATTATATTATATAAATTTAATCTCTATTATTAATTAATAATTATAAAACATTTATTTATATATTTAATAGTTTTGTTAAAAAATATAATATATAATATGTAATAATAATAATAAATAATATAATTTATAAAAAAAATTATTATATAAAGTTTTAAATTTACATTATATTAATTGTGCTAATATATACTTTACTACGTAGGGTAAAGGATGGATAATGTTAAAACCTAAATCTGTGCATTATTAGGATCTTGGCCGTAATTTTCATTTTAATAAACATACTAGATAAAACCCTCGCTGAAACCTTATTTCCAGGCTACAACTTGCCAAATTGGAGGAGCCAAAGGTCAATACCAGTGAGGAAGAGTTTAAAGGAGCGAAAACCAATAGCGGCAGAGAAAGTAGTAAAAGGTGGCAAAAAATAGTTGAAAAATTTGACGAAAAACTATGAAAGACTGAGATTTGTTTAACCACCTTGTAGGGCTTCTCAGGTGTTTTCTTTCATTCACAAACAAAATGAGTTCATAGAACTCAAATAAGGACACACTTCGACGTAAAAATCAATTGTCTTCCCTCTATATATAGAATCAATATATTGTATTTTTATCTTACTTTTTTCTTTTAATCTTGTTACATCTAACATAGGTTTTGATTACTATTATAAAAAACAATTGTCTTCCCTTTATATATAGAAGGCTCAAAAAAGTGCTATTTAGCACCACCAATGCTCGAACATAGTTACAAACTTAAGCAAACAGGTTTTGTAGATCCTAAAGGTGAAGTATAGAAGTGGACAAAACCACATCCAAGAGCAAAGTTTCCAAGGACAAAATTGTGAGTGTGGCTAGGTCCCATACCCTATAAATCTCATAATTCATCTATCACATGCCTTTGATCACTAATTCAATTCTAGATTCCAATTCTTAGTTCTCTATCACAACACCTCAACTAGTCAAAGTTAACAGCATGCTACAAACTGTATAATATCTATTTCCATCCTAGACAGTATTTACACATCATCATACTGAAATCTACATTTACATTTACCATTCATAGATACTTTAAAAGAATCTATGCTTTAATTCATTACCATTTTACCCTCTTGATTCCTTTATGCAAGTCTTCTTTATTTCCCCACTTTTTTTTGTTGAACCTATAATTTTCATACCCATCCTTTAGGATATATTTTTTTTGTTCTTAGTCTCTCATAGTGCATTTTTTTCAAGTCATTGTGTTTAACTTTACATGCCTAAGAAGCTCCTAAGACTCATAGATCATCTTCATCAAAGTGTTAATTTAAACCGTAATCTTTCCACCGTGACTAAATTTATTCCTTCTATTTGCTATGATGATCACATATCAAATTCTAGGAGGAATAAGGATACAATGATCATGATGCATTCAATGAATTGTTTAAAATCAAAAGAAATAAGAGATTGCTTATAATATTTTTCCTTTTCTTCCAATCAAATAATTAACATAAATGAGGATATGTACATTTCCCTTTCTATTGATGCTCTTACCAAGACACTTGTTCCCAAACAACATGGCATGGACATATTTTAAGATTTAGGTAAAATCATTAATGATACAAAATTTCTCATACGTGGAGCCATATTTTCTTGAACCCTAGGTTTTATCCAACTTATTCATAGTTTCCTAATGAACTCCCCAAGCCTTTGCAAAGGTCTTAGATTTAACAATACCTTGACCTCAATATAGTTGTCACATCAAAGGTGAATTTTTTTGGAGTAGGAAACTAAGAGAGATATGATCACAGTGGGGATGACGCAAGCATGTGAGGGGAAGAGAAAAATGTAACAATGATCTTGTCCAATTATAGCGCAAGGATCAAAGATTTATCAGCTTTACATGTAGCAAGTTTCATATCTAATTTTTATAGTCAAAGAGCATTTTGGGAGTGGATCTACAATTTAATTGTATCATATCCACTATTGGACCATCATCAAAGAGCTAAATGAATATCTAATCTCTTATTTAATTTATCATTTATCTATCATGTATTTTTATATTAGATAGAAGGGGTTCTATAGGGGACTTCACCCTTGAAGCTACTTGAATACAAGATATTATATAAAGCTAACAACATAAAATAATTTAAGCTAAAGCATTAAATACATCATAACCAATAAAAAAACACATGATAATGCTCAAAAGGGAGATAATAAACATAGCAAGCCACCAACTGCAAGTGAAAACAAGAGGAGCTCTAACACATAGTCCATATACCATCATAACACTACACCAAGTATGTAACTAAACTATCCCCAAACACTATCGAGATACAATGGAGGTAGAGAGATTATTAACAATTTCTTCAATCCAATTATCACCTAATTTTTCTTGACACCCATGTCTATTTCAATAAGCATAGGGAATCTAACTTTGTAACATACTTGTTCCTATAAAAGGCCCTATGGGTTGTCACTCTTACAAAATGAGGATGGTGAAATCAAAACCAACCTCCTACCTATCACGGTGGTGGTGAATGTGAAGCTCTATAGACACTTTGCTAACATCATCATAATAAGCCCACTAAACCAATAGTTTATTTCATAAATCAACCAATTTCTTTATGAAATCCATACCCTACAATAGTGTAGAGGTTGAGCCATTTCATTCAAACCTTCATTCATCCACTTTCACCTCTTTCCCTAACATAGTTACTATATCATATAAATATGGCCCCTTAAACTAGTTTAGAATGAAGAGCTTTAGGAGCCATAAGAAAGTACTAAAATTAGGTAAATAATATGCCAAGTTAGTGATATATCGTTGCAACAACTTGTACTCAAGGCCTAGTCTCCTAAAATGTTCTTTATAAACCCTAGCATTACCAACTTGCTAAAAACTAAGATACATTAAATATTCCAATCTAAAACTCTACCTTCATATACCTCAATGACATCTTTCTCCTCTTGAGTATGCTTTTCCATCATTACTATTTTCCAAACACCCAATGCATGCAACTAAATGTGCACTTCTCTCCATCACCTCACTAAGAAATGAAATCCCATCTATTATTACAACATATTCTCACCAACGATACATCATAACAAAATAAATAATGATCCATCCTTCCATATCAAATGATCTACCACCACTCATCCTAATGATATTAATTAAAAATAGGTCTCTCTACACCTCTTGTATAAATAAACACAATCTCCTCATTAAATCAATGAAAAATATAGACTCCTACCATGTTGCCACTTCATAAAAATATCACTAAACACTATGGATACTGAAAAGAGAGACATTTTTCCATGAGTGACCAAAATGTCAGCTCATGACTATATAGCACAATAATAAACTCTTTCTCAATATCTTCATTATGTAAGCATTCTACAACTATATTATGATGAAATTATTTATCTTTCATTTGATGCACCTCCTCTACATACCTTTGGAATTTTCAACTAGGACTCCTATCCATTTCTAGAGAATATATGACAACCATTATTTTCCCTCTACTTGTAAATTGGAGAGTTTAAGCATAGATGTTGCACCCATTCCAAATATTAGAGGCTCCCATTTAGCTTCATGATTAGTGAGAATACCCAAAAAATGGAGATACACCATATGGGTCAGTACAGGTTCATGGGGGTCCAAACTAGGCCCCTAAGTGGCAATGAAGATTCAAAAAATAGAGTTAGACAACTTGACATAAAAATTTGAATAGGTTATTAACATAATTTGAAAAATATGTAAGAATAAAACTTGTGGGAAATTGAATGTAGTTTCTAGGCTACTAGTCCTTTTTTGGAAAAAGGTAAATTTGTTTTGCAAAAATTTGAAATTCCAATGCAGTGGTACTAAATTTTCAGGAAAAAGATAAGAAGCAGGTGTATGTATGACCACCCTAAGTACAAGAAAAAAATAATATATTTTTTTTGAAACTTTCAATATTTGTAGAGGACAAATGCCCAGATGTGCCAGATTTTTTTTTGTAATTTTTCTGCATGTAAATAATTAATTATGATTTTTTTATTAGAACATTTCAAAATTATTAAAACATGTTTGTCTGACCGCCATAACTTGGTCAAAAATTTATGAAATTCAATTTATTTTTTATCCCATAGTATGTGAAGCATAGAATGTGACACATCTTTTAGGTTTCAAAAATGTGAAGTATTCTGAAAGTTATAAAATTTTTTCAATCAGCCTATCAATCAGGAATTTAGTCGTAATGTATGTAGAAAATCAATAATAATAATTTATTAAATTCAAAATAAGGCATATCTTATATTGGTGGAAAACTGACAATTTTTTCTATAAACCTTTTCGTTTCATGAAATTTGGATAAAAAAAAGTCGCCAACAACAAGAGCGAATTTCAGAAAACTAAGCAAATTTTGTAAACACGTTTTTTGGGTTAACTTTCCAAGTTAGGCAATCCCGAGCCTACTGATTTTGTCAAAAAAATGGATATCCATTCAGAATGAATATCCGTTTAGAAATGAATATCTATTACTTATATTATTTATAATAGATAATATTTAATATTTTAATATATACTAATATACTAATTTTTTATTTTTTATTTTTTATTTTTAATGGTAAGTTGTTACCTTGTGGGGGTAACTCCCAATAAAATTAATTTACTAAATAGGTATGTGTCCCAACACATGGTGTTCAATGTTTTACTAGTTAGCCAATGTGTCAAAAAAGTTAACCCTGTTAACCATATGCTAAGGCCTTGTAATGGAATATATTTCCTTATTTTTGCCATTCCACATTGTTGTCGAACTCTTCTTTATTGAAATGAATCTTGTAGCATGCCTCCTGCGTCTTCCCACATATCTCCCTCCAACGAAGATCCTCAGGTTTAGTGCACTTGAAGCCCTCTCATATCTTCGACTCATCGGATGAGGATTTGGGGGTGCCACATAGACCACTTGTGACAGACATCAGCCTAAACAGATGGTACGATAAGCAGCCAAGAAAACACCTAGGGTGAAGGTGGAAGACACGGATGGGGGAAAGCCGATATGTTGGGGAGCTGGCTCAAGGAGGGAAGATGTGTGTGTTTTTTAAGCTTGATAAAGTGATAGATCAAAGGGTTAAGGACTGAGATGAAAAACATTGACCTTCTGTTGGTCCCACATAATAAGATCATTTAGGCCAGCCCATTTATTGGGATCTTCCTCAATGACGACATCACTATCCTGATTAACTCCATAGTTAGCCAATAGGTCCGCGACTCTGTTAGCTTCTCTATACGCATGTGATAGTGTGAAATCCTCAAAATGATCCAGTAACTCCCATATCTTTTGAACCCAAGTCTTAAGTCTCCAGTTGGGAGTGTCTCTTCTCCTTATTGCCTGTATACATAATAGTGAATCTCCCTCCACATCTATTTTATCAATTCCTTTCTCTTTGCACAACCATAATCCTGAAGCCAATGCCTCCATTTCTGCCTCATTATTGGTTGAAATACCAACATTTTTAGATAGGGCCCATTTACAGTTGCCTTCAGTGTCCCTGATTATACAACCTACCCCTGCTGGACCAGGATTGCCTTTTGCTAAACCATCAAAATTGAGTTTGAATTTGCCTTGTTCAGGACATCTCCAAATTGTTCTCCTCCTTATTCCTGCTCCTGCTTTGTCACTGAACTTTCCTTTGGGTCTTTTCAATTTGTCCCACTTTTTTTTTATCTGCTCATCCCATTTAGTGAACTTGGTGCTTGACTTGATTCTGACTTTTGCATTCAATAGCTCACAAAGTCCTTCTTCTATTTTTTGTGTTAATTTTGATGCTTCTATGCTCTTGTCTTGGAAAATCCTTCTATTCCTCTCTTTCCAAATTTTCCATGCTATCATTGAGGGGGCACTAATCCACAAGTCAGTCCAAAGGGCTTCTTTCCTTCCTCGAGGCCAACTTTCCAACCATTCTCTGAGGTCTTCTTGTCTAGCCCCCGACCACCCTAGAATATCTTGGAACCAATCCCAACATTCCTTTGTGTATGGACAATCAAGTAGAAGATGATTAATTGATTCACTGTCTTTGCAGCACATTATGCATCTACTTGGTCCTTGTAAGCCAATAGTCAATAGTTTGTCCGCAGTTAATATACTTTTGTGAAGTGTTGTCCATAAAAAGGCTCCAGCCTTTGGTAGTACTGATGGGTGCCAGCATAGCTGACTCGATCAAGTCCTATCTAATTGAATTTCCTTTTGGATCTGATATCCCAGTCTGACCGAGTATTCTCCTGATCGTGCACCACACCAGATAATCTCATCCTCTCGCTCTATTATAAAGATTCTTCTGCTCTCAAGTTCTCGTTTGAGGATAGCTTTAGTAGCACTTGGGATTGGCATAGTTTCTATATTTATCCATTTATTTTGATTGCCAATTTGGGGGTATCGATACTTATGTAATCTCTTACCTTGCTTCCATATTGCCCTTGCAAAGTGGTAATGCGGTCCTTTAGATCTTTAATCTCTATAAGCGCTCTATGGCCGTTCCATGAGTCCTGCCAGAAGTATGCCTGTCTACCATCATTGATTTTCCATGTTAGGTGATTTGTGATGATGTTCCTTATGTCCCAAAGAAATTTCCATACTGTAGACCCACCCATTGAGTTCCCCATTGTTAAGATCCTCCTTGGGTCTTGGCTATCTAAATATTTATTTTGAAAAACTTTGCACCATAACCTCTCAGGTTCTCTATACATTTTCCAAGATAGCTTTGCACCTAATGCCAAATTATGTGCCTTCATCTTTCTCAGACCCACTCCACCTTCCTTCTTAGATAGACATGCCTTTTCCCAATGTAGCAAAGGTATTTTATTTTCTTCTTTAGCCCCTTCCTAAAGGAATTTTTTCATGAAGCTTTCTAGATTCAGCTCACTCTTGTGTGTGATTTGGAAACATGACATTACATATGTTGGGACTGCAACCAATACTGATTTAATCATCAGGATTCTCCCTGCTAGTGTTAACCATTTATTCTTCGAAGCTGTCACCTTATTTCTACATTTGTCAAGTGTTCCTTCCTAGTGTTGTGAGCGAATTGGCCTTGCTATTAATAGTGTACCCAAATATTTAGTTGGCATATAATTAATCAAAAAACCTAGCAACTTTGCTATTCTTTTTTGAATAACCTTTTTAGTGTTGAAGAATAAGATTGTAGATTTTTCTTTGTTAATCAATTGACCCAAGACTCTTGAGTATTCCTCTATTGTATCCTTTATTGATTATGCTTCCTTCATATTAGTTGCCCCAAAGAGTATTGTGTCATCTACAAATTGTGTATGAGTTACGAGGTTGCACCCTTGTGCCACACTAATCCATTTCCAAGTATTATTTTTTTGTTTAACCTTGATCGACCTTCCCATAACTTCTGCCATGATTATAAATAGGAATGGGGTTATGGGGTCCCCTTTCCTCAATCCATTGGTAGCTGGGAAGAAGCCACATACTGAGCCATTCACTGAAATTGAGAATCTAACAGTTGATATGCAGTATTGTATCAATTGTATCCATTCTTTGTTAAAACCAAATATTTTTACGATCTAAGTGAGGAAGTCCCACTTAACTCTGTCGTAGGATTTACTAATGTCAAGCTTGATTAACATGCCTTGAACCTTTTCCACTATAATTGTGTGCACTGTTTCGTTGGCTATGATGATGTTGTCTATTATTTCCCTTCCAGGGCAGAAACCACTTTGTTCCTCAGATATAATAGTTTTTAATACCTTTTTTAATCTATCGGCCAAGACTTTAGTAATGATTTTATATAATGTGTTGCATAGAGAAATTGGCCGATACTCATTGAAGGAGCAACAATCTTTCTTCTTTGGGATTAGGGAGATAATAGTTTTGTTAATATATTTCACAAATATTTCCTTCTTCCTAAAATCCTTAGCCACATTCCAAACTTCTTGACCTATGAAGGACCATCATTTTTTATAGAAGCTAGTAGGGAAACCATCCGGTCTGGGTGCCTTCCTTGGATGTAGTTGAAATGTTGAAATTCGTACCTCTTCCATTGATATTGGTTCCCCAAGCATTTTGTTATTTGCTTCAGTGACAATATTTGGAATACAATCAAGCAGAGCTTCGTTCGTGTAGTCCATAGTACTTTGTTCAGACCCCAAGATGCCCTCGAAGAAGGCAATTGCAACTTCTTCTATTTCAACCTTTTTTGTGAGGGTGCCTCCATCCGCCTTGGTTATTTGCTCAATTTTTTTATAGGCTCTTTTACCTTTGGAAGTGGCATGGAAATATTTCGTGTTGTTGTCCCCTTCCGTCAGCCACATTTCTCTTGCTTCATCTTTCCAAAAGATTTCTTCTCTTTTTAACAATTTTGCATGGTATTGCTTGAGTTGTTTTTCCTTCTGAAAGTCTGCCTAAAACATTCCAAATTTGATTACTTTTTCATTCAGCTCTTCTAATTCTTTCTCCACTTTCACTTTTTCTTGGAAAATGTTCTTGAAGATTAACCTATTCCTATTTTTTAGTTTTCCTTTAATGTACTATAATTTTTTCATGAAGACAAAGTTGGGTGTGCCTTTGATGTCGTTCTCTTTCCACCATGTTTCAATTAGTGATGTCAAATTTTCCTGCCTCAAATTTAAAATAGGATTTTGATGGTGGCTGATCCTTTTTAATTTCAATTTGGACTGGAAAATGATTGGACATGGAGATGGGTAAAATCTTGGCCACAAGTTTTGTAGTGTTCTCTATCCATTTTGCATCTATCAGGAATCTATCCAACCTTTCAGTGATGTTGGTGAACCCATATATGTGGTTTGTCCATGTGTAGGTACCATTAGAAGTATGGCAGTCCACCACTCGAGTCTCCTCCACAAAGTCTCCAAAGTCTTGCATAGTCCTATTCACACTACTAAGCCCACCAATCTTTTCAGACAGATCCAAGATTGCATTGAAATCTCCTCCCATTAAGAAGTAATGATCATTATTTCTCCTAATGCTATTGTTGATTGCTTCCCATGTCTCCCTTTTGTCCTTAGTTTTTGTTGGCCCATAGACATTATATAAGGCAAACTCCAGGCCCATAACAAAATCTTTGACTTTGCACTCCATCCAATTGTCTTGTGCTTGTATTTGTTCTATTGTAAGATTTGTTTTCTTCCAAAGAACAACTAGTCCTCTAGTCGCTCCAGTGGCCTCATGGAATAAACCCTCCCAGTTTTTGCAATAGTTCAAAAAATTTCTTGCCTCTTTTTGCTTGAGTTTAGTTTCTTGTAGCAAAACTATATCAGTTTCCATCTTTTTTAGGTGATGCTTGACTAAGCGCCGCTTGTCAGGGGCATTTAGGCCCCTGACATTCCAGGTGGAGATCTTCATTGCTATCCAAGGGAGGTGTTAGCTCCCTTGGATATCAGAAAACATGAGACGCTTTTTAAGCCTTTCTCTGCTGCTTCTTCCTCCCTTTTTTGCTTATTTGTCTTCCTACCCCTGCCTCTCTTTGCTTTGCCTAGTGCTTTTGTTGCGGTCTGACTTATACATCTAGGGTTAATAACCCCAAGTTCGTCTAGATCTAATGTTTCTTCTTCCTCTTCCAGTTCTTTGAAATCCGATTCCCTTCTATCACAGTTCGGGAGTGCTTTCGGGGTACCTGTTGTTTTCTCCAGAGCCTCCTCCACTATTTTTACATAACTATTTGGTGATGCGTTGGTTTTATTTGAATCCAAAGATGCTTCCTTAAACTTTCCCATGTCCTTGGTTATGTCTTGATATAACATTGCGGTATGATCTGCCTTGCCATTGTTATCCTCCTTATTGAATTCTACCTCCTGTATTTGGATTTTGATTGGGCTTGGGGAGTGAGCAAAGGTTGGGTTTTTGCTACTGATCTTTGGTCTCCAAACCAATTTCTACTTTGATGTTGTTTGTGTTATTTTTCCATAAAAAGCTTAGTTTGAGTAGATGCCTGGTTCTTGCCTTTAGACGTCTGTTTCCGAGTGTGTTTCATTCTTTCCTTCTTCTTAAGGTTCTTCTCCTAGACATCTATCTTGCAATCCTACTCTTTATGATTCCTGCTACAACATTTGAGGCAAAAAATATTGTTTTCTTCAATCTCGACTCCTTGAAGCCAGTGATCCCCTTCTACACATAGCATTATTTTCTTTGGGATCCTACTGATTGCAACAATTTTAATTCTGGCATAAAGATAGGAGTCATTGTTGACTGCTTCTGCATCAATGTCTATTAGTGTCCCCAAAGATCTACCAATCTTCTCCAGGCACTCTTTTGCCTAGTATTCCATGGGCAGGTTGTAAAGACGGATCGAAAGTGGCTAGTTGTAGGGGTCCAATTTGAGAGGGTTAAAATTATGTTGCCATTTCTGCATATACAATGGATGGCCATTCATCTCCCACAAACCCCCTTCTAAGATCTTATGTCTTTCTTTTGACAATACAAAAACCGCGATGAAGAAACCCTTCGGAAGAAAATTTATAAGTTGTTGTGTTTTCCATGCTTTTTCGACCCATTCCCTGATCTTGCTTCTTTCAACTCGAGGGCCTATGAATCGGCATATTACAACCATTTCCTCTAACATCCCTATGTCTTCCCTTGCTTCTTTTGATAAATCTATTGTTTGATAACTTTTGTGTTCAACTGCTTTGCGTTGTTTGTTAATATCCTTTTGGATAGGCTCTTCCTGTGCTTTATCTGGCTCGAGATCCTTCATTTTGTTATTTTGGAAATTTAGTTTTTTTGCTTAACCATAGAATATTCTACCTTATTATCCAAATCTTGGCTATAAGATTTCTCTGCAGGATGTGTTTTGGGCCCTAAAAATTCACTTCTCGATCTCAGATATGCCTCAAGATTTTCTTTGATTCTTGAGCGATTTCCGAGAGGTTTTATCTTTTTAGTAGATTTTGTTCCTTCCGGTAATTTTTCCCTTGAAACATATTATGTTGCAGCCCTGAAGGATTCAAAATTGTGAGAAGGATTTGTGCTTTTGAAGTTCGCAATCATCAATGTTTTTTGGCAATTCTGGCCGAAATATTTTTGCAAGAGAACTTACAAATTCACACACATATGAATCACACAAGTGATTCGCATTTAATAAAATTCACACATATGATTCACCTTTAGATAAAATTCGCGAGTAGACTTTTACTAATATACATATATTATATATATTATGTATTATATTATATATTTTTATATTATTATATTATATACTATATATGGTATATATATTAGATATTATATATTATATTAATATCATGTAATATATATAATATATTTAATACATAGTAGATATTATATACTACATAGTATATATTATATATTTATTGATGTGCGACCAATTCACAAGAGAGAGAGAGAGGGAGAGACCTAAGAGAGATCTAAGAGAGAGAAACCTGAGAGAGAGAGAGGGAGTTGTGTTGGTGGGGGAATTTTCGTCAAGGATGCGAGTGCAATGTGTTGTCATCCCTAATAGATTCTTGCCTCTAGAGTCCATAGGGACGTTACACTCCTCATTGGGGACAAATTGTAACACCTTTGTGCAACCAACCGACCTGAAAACGGTTCCTTCTCTCCCATTTTAGTCTTCAAATGCAACCATTTCACTATCACTTCATCTTCTACACACTCATTCATTCATTCTTCCAAGATTTTCTAGCCATCTAACACATTCTCTTAAGCATTTTCACAACTCCATTGAGCATTGCAACAAGCAAGCTCGTTACTCCAACAATTCCATCCTTGTATGTGTGGTGCTACCATAGAAGCTATGAGTTGGGAGTCTTGTGAGACCTCCCTTTGTCACTGTTGCAACCATGTCAACTTTTCCAAGCTTGTTGCTTGCATTCTCCCTTCATCAGTCTTGAGATTCTTTGGGTGGAGGTGGTATCACTTCATTTTCCTTTTGTGGTTTGATAGAGTAGTGTAGCATCTTTTGTAGTGTTCAATACTTTCTTTTTTCCTTTTTTGTACTTTCTACTTCATGGATTTTTTGGTTGTCCAAGGAGGTGGAAACACCAAAGTGGGGGTTTGACCGAGGAAAACCTGTTAGAATTATGAAACAAGCACAAAACCATGAGTCATAGGATCAAACAACAAACAAATAAACCTCCCACACAAGAGATCTACAAACAATATGTGCAATATTCTTCAACAAGAAAAATTTAGAGAAGCACGAGACTCTCAAGAAGATATGAAACCTCTAGATAATATCCGAGAGATATTTACAATGAGGGTTGAGTGCTTATAAGAGAAAATCCCTAAATGAGAAATGGATCAGAACATGACAAGTGTCAACATCACATGAGATGAGACATAATGATCTAATATTAGCTCAACTAATAAAGCATAAAATCACTCCTAAGTTTAGCTTAAGTACATGAGAATAAATTAGACTAAGAATCAATTAAAGATTAATTAATTATTAGCTAATGTATGATAACTCTAACACCCCCCTTAAGATGAACTCATGGAGAAGCTAAAAACCCTAAAAAAGAATGCATGATGGGTCTCGACAAACAAGGCCATGTAAGGTACCCATGTACAAACATAAGATCTCTATAATGTGGAGAAATAGAGAAAACCTCATGGGAAAAACTCTACTCAAAAAAAAGATGAAAGCCAAGTGAAGGATTGAAGAAGCCTCCAAACAAGACAATGTTGTCCCAAAAGATAGGAACAAAGGATGAACAAAAAGAACACCATTGAAGCATGAAGAAGCTGAAAACATTGTTGTAGAATGGTTGTTGACATGTTGAAAGAAGAACCTCCACTGAAACATATGATGATCAGGATCAAGAAGACAAGAATCTATATGAGTGTTCCCAACGACACTACTCAAATCTGATGGAAAACCAAGGCAAACATCAAGAACTCAAAGATACAGATGACACAAGTACCAATAGTCTGAAGAACTGATCAAGTGAAAAATGGAAGGTCACCTCTAGAAATAGGAATGCAAGAGTGTCCATATGGTAAGTGCTCCATTTCATCAAAATGCATGGGTAACCAGTTGTTGCATCCATCTAGTACATAGGGACAAATACTGTATACATAGCTCACTCCAATGCAAAACCAAGGAAGCATTAGCACTAACAATAGAACCCCCCCATAATGCTGACAAGGGAGAGGTATGATAGGTACACTGAAACTGAATGCCTGAATGTAGTGCATGTTAAAGAACCAAGAACATCTTAATGTGCAGACATGAAAGTATAAGCAGATAGAAAGGATGCGCAAACCAAGGCACACACACATGAGAAAGGTATGATGGAAAAACAAAGGAAAACATAAACCTCCATGGCACTTTATATCATAGTGCGAGTATAATAAGGCACAAAGTGATGTGCAAGATCCCATAATACAGGTGCAATACAGAGGCACTTTATCTTAGTGCGTTTACAGATGATAAATACGTGCAATGTGAAACTATAAGGTCCAAAAAAGGACTACATGCTTAAAAAAGAAGGATTTCTAGAAAAAACCAAAAATCAAATCTGGAAACCACCTACACCACTACGAAGAGATGGGAACCAATTTTTCGACGATATCTCGTTTGCCCATTTTCGACATTGTATGCACAAAAGTTATGTCGAAAACACTGAAGGAAACTCCAGAAAAAAAGATCTGTCTTTGTCTAGAAATAACAAGGACTTGAGAAAATCTCCAAAAAATACCTACACTGTTGGAAAGTACTCTGAGTCCTCTTTCCGACGATATTTCGTTTGCTCGATTTTGACATCGTGGGAAAAAGTTATGGCCTCTAGAAGAATACTCTGCCCTCAAAGGGCAAAATACATAGTCACTCCTTAAAATTTGACGTCCAAACGGTCATCGCAAAAGAAATATGGGATTAAAATTGGCGGCCAAATGGCCGTCGCCGTATTTGCCCAATTGGGCTTATTTTATATTTTATATTTTTTAAATTACAATAATTTTTTTTTGTAATATTTAAAATATATATATATATATATGGGTGGTGGGGAGCACGTAGGCCACCCCCACCATTCCCCATAGGGGTGTCGTAGGTACCCTGCACAGGTACCATCCCCCCTCTTTTTTGATTATTTTTTTGAAAAACAATTTTTTTTTTGAAAGTTTTAATTTTTTTTTTTACTTTTTAAAAAAGCTACATTTTTTTTTTTGTAGAAAAAAAATTATTTTTTGGCGAAACTTTTACCTTGTAAAGCGTGTAGGTGATCGAGTAATTTTTTTTTGCCTCAAAAACTCTCGACACAGATTTTGATGATTTGATAGGCGATCTTAAGGTTTTTGGGCCTTTGGAGTGCGATGGTGATGTCCGTTTCACGCCAAAATGCACCAAAAATACAACTACCCTCCGAATCCAGAAAAAGAGCAATCGCTTCAAAACCTTGTAGATCTGACATTAGGAATCGAAATCAAGCGAAACAAAAGCAAAATTTGACTTTCTTGACGGCTTTGAATCCAATGAAGAGGTTATTTTTGCACCAAAAATTCACCTACCTCCAAAAGTTGCTAAAAAAGAAAAGGGGATTCAGATTTGATGCTTGTAGTTGAAGAAAGAAAATCTCATAAATCGAGAAGGTGTTCGTTGAATCCACACTCTGATACCATGTTAGAATTGTGAAACAAGCACAAAACCACGACCCATGGGATCAAACAACAAACAAATACACCTTCTACGCAAGAGATCTGCAAACAATATATGCAATATTCTTCAACAAGAAAAAGCTACAGAAGCAAGAGACTCTCAAGAAGATATGAAAACTCCAGATAATATTTGAGAGATATTTACAATGAGGGTTGAGTGCTTATAAGAGTAAAGCCCTAAATGAGAAAGGGATCAAATCATGATAAGTGTCAACATGACATGAGATGAGACATAATGATCTAATATTAGCTCAACTAATAAAGCATAAAAGCACTCCTAAGTTTAGCTTAAGTGTATAAAAATAAATTAGACTAATAATCAATTAAAGATTAATTAATTATTAGCTAATGTATGATAACTCTAACAAAACCCCTATACAACCCAAAAAAATTCCCCTCTTGCTTGTGTGTAGGTGAACGTGTGTGTGGAGCTCGCTGGTGAACTGGAGCTTTAGTGAGTTGATCTTCATTACCTTTGTCTTCATCTACTTGCTTTATCATTTACTTAGTTACTTTTCATACTTCATAATTATGTTTATTTCATTAAAGTTAGTTATCTAGGAAATTAGTAGGTTCCCTGGTGTTTTATACTGTACTTTACGTTTTCTAGCTATACGAATGCCAACGCTCTAGAGAGACGCCAGCGTGCTGCGCTATCGTCCTAGACCCACATTGTCGTCCTCAGATAAAGGGTTGTTTGAGGTGCAGTTTGAACTCCAAAAACTGGCCCATCTAGCCCCATTTATACTTTCTGATCTATAGAGTGACAAAAGCACTTGAGAGTGCTCTTCATTCTCAATTCTTGTCCTAAATACCCATTAGCTTAAGGTAAGTCAGGAAAGCCCTTTGCTCTTGACTCTCCATGACCTGGAGCCTTGGTGTGGTTGGTCTCCCTCTCTTACATTTTTGGTGAACATGATGTGAACCATTTTGGTTCCATTTAGTGGTGTTGAAGGGTCCTTTCCTCGTATCCTCAGAGTGTTGTAGGTGTGAGTGTTGTGAGGCATTTCGCCTTACAACCCAACATGCGACCCCTAGTGGCGTAGTTGTAAGGTTTTGTAGGCATTGCGAAATGAAGCCTTAATTGGGTCACTATCCAATTGTGAAACCTTTGGGGGCTTTGTGAAAGTTTTGTTTAGTGTACGTGATGGCCTCCTTTTTGCATCTGCCTATCCCTTCTGTGCAACCTACGAGTAGTGCTCTTGGTATAAATTTCACCTCGTAGGACCTGTTGATGGGTTGTAATAGAGAGTCATCTCCTATTTACATCCCCACATGAATCAACATAAACATTGTGACTGTTGTTCTTGTTGACCCGACGTTTCAAGTGAATGTTATAACTAAGGAGATTATGTTGATCAATTTCTTGCATAAAGATGGGTATGATGCACCTGAGAGTACCATCTGTACACATAACGAACTTTCTATACCTCCCCTTGGTAGCATCACCTTGTCTGTCCTTGTTGGACCTAAGTCAGTAAACTTGCTTTTTGACATAATCTCGGGGTCCAAACTCTTCAGAGTGAAACCGAGTATCCCTTGGTTGGTCGCTATGAATGTAGTTCCCTCGATGGTACATAAATATCTAAAATTTATCCATGAGGGTTCAGTGCACGTAATCCATGACACCTGCTATAAATCAATAGTTGCATGTGGCAGCTATTCCCTAGATCATTTTTGGCCTACACCCATTGATCTGCTTCCCTCAAAGATGAACCTCTTGTATCAGACCTATGAGAAGAACAAGAAAGGGCGCTTAATGCCTAGGGTGAGATATCCTCCATCTCCTTATGTTGGCTCACATAGGGCTTGTTTGAAAGCTGACAATGATGCCACTATGGTACATAGAAGGGAAGAAGAGAAGTGCTCTCAAGGTTCCTCTTCCTCCTCTTCCGTTGTCCTACCTGTCGCTTCCTCTCGCCCTGTTGTGGCGTCATTGGATTCCACTCCTAAGCGATTGATAGAGATTCCTATAGTGCCCGCTTGGTGAAAGCCCAAGCATCCAATGTTCGAGCTTCCCATCTTACCTATGGTGCCTAGGCCCATTTGATATGGTAAGGGGAAGGGTCCTCGTTGGGAATCCTCTATGTCTTGGCCTCTATGGCCTCATACTTCTCCTGCTCCCAAGGTAGTGAATGGGAAGAGGCCCACCATTGAGGCGCTAGATTTGACTCCTCCCATTGTTATTTCAACCTTTGCTTAATCTTTTCTTCCTGCTCCCATCCAGGAGTCTCTCCCTCCCCTAGCGACGCCCATGATGGACAATCCAATGGCTAAGCAAGATCCCTTTTTCCCATCTCAGCTCCTGGTCTCTAGCTCTCGGAGTCACATAAATTGCCTTACATGTGAGCAAAAGTGTAGGCAAAAGGCTCTGGCAGCTAAGTAGGCTACTTTACAAAGGAAGGAAGGGGAGTCCATCGCCCCTGTTTCAGGGCCTCCTATTGTGTCCTCCTCTCCCATCTCCTTTGCTTCAGTTCAATCAAATTCAGTTATGCTTCTAGCTCCTACTACGAGCATGAAAATCCCTGACCCTAAAAAGGTGTAGGTGTTTATTGCTCCTTCAGTCGATCCGCCTCTCTTGATGTCCCTTCTGGACATCTCGCTGTTCCCAAAGCCTATGGAAATGTCAAACAACAAGGTGGTGTCTGTTGGAGTTTTCTCCTCTTCCTCTACGCCTCTTGCCTCATCCATGGGGAGTTCACATCCTCTAAAAAAGTATAAGGTGGAGGTTGGCCCTTCTAGTAATGGGGGTCGTAAGAGGAGTCCACCTTGTTCAGAAGGTGCTCCTATGCTAGCATGTGCCATCCTAGCGATGAAGCAAGTTTTGGCTTCCCCTGAGTTCGTTACTGCTCCCAAGTCACTTAGTGAACCTAGTAGTGAATCTCAGGCGTAGCCTCCCTCGTCTATTGAGGTAACACATGGAAATCCAGTGAAGTGCATGTTTAACTCTTTGGATGAGGTCTTGATCTTGTTGGTGATCTTCATGAAATCACTGAACTTCGTTCCACAAGAAATGAGTGGAGAAGACCTTGCAACGCCCTCTTCCTTGGCCCTTGTTGTGGGAGGGTTAGAAGGTTCCCCCCTTAATATTCTACCACTGTAGGCTTGTCTTCCTTCCTGGTATATTAATCTAGATTGGGAAGCAGACAACCTCTTGGTCGATGAGTGTTAGGGGGGTTCCTCTTCTTTCCCGTTTGATTGGGTGTTTGTTTGTTGTGATGTGTTCCCCCATGCTTGCATTATGTGTTCCTGGATGGCCCTTGTCACTGTTGTAGGTGCTTGGATGCATGATTGATTATGTTTCATAAAACTTCCTCTATTTCTGGCATCATTCTTCCTCTATTATGTGTATTGATTTTTGAAAAATTGGGGACAATGCAAAGTGTTGGGGGCATTTAGGCTTCCCTTCCATGTTGACCCAATTTTTTATTTTTATTTTGTGTTCTCATGCATTATTCATATGGTCTGATATAGTAGGGGGTTGATGGCAGTTCATCTATATACTATTATTATACTTATATATATATATTTATGAGCAACATTGACCTCGAAATATCAGATCGCCCCTGTTTCCCTTGTTTGTGATGTTATTGTTTCTTTTTATAGTTTTGTTAGCTTTCCCTCTTCTTTGCTTGATTTGTGATGTTGTGGTTTTCATGTGTTTTCCCTTGTGTGGGCGATAACATCACCACGGTGACATCTCACTATGTCACGCGGGCCACAACATCACTTTTTCATTCTTGCTTTTCTCTCCTTAGGATATCACGTACCTCTGCATTCAGTACACACCACCCTAAGGGAGGGCTACCATGTCAACTTCAATTTTCAAAAAACACATTTGATGACTAACAAATCTTTTCTCATCTTTGCAAACTTTTTCAAAAATCACATTCTCAACAAGGACCCCTAGCGGAACGTGTTTCCTTCATCATGGGTTCACAAAGAAAGAACTTGAAAAACTTCCTCTGAGGAGGGAGCAACTTCTTCTATGGGAGAAGCCTCGAACTTCCCCTCATGAGGGGGCATTTTCATCCTTTCGAATTCCTTGATTAAGTGAACATCTTTCGAAAGGATTCCTTGATGTTGAATTGATTTGTGAAAAATGATCTCTTACTTTCAAAATAGTGCATCCCTTGAGTGGACCCCTTTTCTTTTGAAGGGTTCCCGAGGGAGCCCTTTGAATTTTATTTTATTTTCTTGACTGTCTACATGACTATCTGCTTGTTTTCCTGCGTGACTACTTTTTGTTTTCTAACATGTTTTATCTACGGATTAACATGTTGCTTTGCAGGTGTGCTTGTGAAGTTGCTTTCCAGTCCAACTCTACAGATTCCCCTTACATTGGGTTTCCTTCATGAGAGAGTACTTGGGGGAATTCCTTCTTTGTAGGTCTAAGGGCTTGTGAAGCACTTGCATCCTTCGTGATTTATCCATTGTTGGTTTGCAGGCCTTAGGTGTACTTTGTGCAACTTTGTAGTTCCATGGAGCTATGGAGTCTTTTTGTTCGAACCTCCTCAAGAGTGAGTACCCATGGAGTCCTTTGCCTGCCCCGCACTTTCAAGCTCACTAGATCACAATCTGCTTCCTTGACAATTCAAGTATACATTTCTAACTCTTCAATCTAGTTTATCGAACACTCATCGATACTCATGCTCGCTAAAGTGGGGGAAAAATGAATAGGAGCAAATTTTCACCCCTTGTGTAAATTCCCCTTTTGCATATCCTCATCTTAGAAAACCAAACCTGAAGGTGAAATTCCACATCACCCACCTACCTTCCATCCACTTGGCGCATGTTGTGTGTGTCGGTGGGGGAATTTTTGTTAGGGACACAAGCGCGGTGCATGAATATCTACGCTGCATGTTGCTGTCCTTGACAGATTCTTGCCTCTGGAGTCTACAAGGACATTACAATCCTCATTAGGGATGGATTTTTACACCTCTATGCGACCAAATGACCTGAAAATGAATCCTCTCCCATTTTGGTCTTCAAATGCATCCATTTCACTATCACTTCATCTGCTACACACTCATTCATTCATTCTTCCAAGGTTTTCCAGCAATCTAACACATTCTCTCAAGCATTTTCACAACTCCATTGAGTATTGCAGCAGGCAAGCTTGTTAATCCATCAATTCCATCCTTGTACGTGTGGTGCTACCATAGAAGCTGTGAGTTGGGAGTCTTGTGAGACCTTCCTTCATCATTGTGGCAGTCATGTCGACTTTTGCAAGCTCATTGCTTGCATTCTCCCTTCATTGATCTTAAGAGCCTTTGGGTGGAGGTGGTATCACTTCATTTTCCTTTTGTGGTTTGATAGAGTACCGTAGCATCTTTCATAGTGTTCAATACTTTCCTTTATTGTACTTTCTAATTCGTAGCTTTTATGGCTATCTGTGGAGGTGAAAACACCAAAGCGGGGGTTTGACTAAGGCAAACACCTATACTACCCAACATTTTTCCCCTCTTTCTTATGTGTAGGTGAATGTGTGTGTGTGGAGCTCATTGATGAATTGGAGCTTTAGTGAGTTGATATTCATTACCTTTATCTTCATCTACTTGCTTTATCATTTACATAGTTACTTTTCGTACTTCATAATTCTATTTATTTTGTTAAAGCTAGTTAGCTAGGTAGTTAGTAGGTTCTCTAATTTTTTATACTATACTTTACGTTTTATGGCCGTACGAATGCCAACATACCAAAGAGATGCCAACACTTTGTGCTATCATCCCAGACCTATGCTACCGTCCTCAGACAAAGAGCTATGTGAGGTGCAATTTGAACTCCAAATTTGGCTCGTCTACCCCATTTAGACTTTTGGATTTGTAGAGTGACAAAAGCAGTTGAGAGTGCTCTTCATTCTTGGTTCTTGTTCTAAACACTCATTAGCTTGAGGTAAGTTAGAGCAGCCCTCCGCTCTCGGATCTCCATGACCTGGAGCGTTAGTGTGGTTGGTCCCCTCTCTTACAATGCCTACATGGAATTTTATAAATCCTATATTTGATAGAAATTCTTGAATGATGATATCATGTGTATTGTGTATACTTCCACTGTATTCAAGTGTATACTTTACAACTTATGTGTATACTTTGTGAATATTTTGTGTATAATTTCTTGAATGATGATATCATGTTGTTTGGGTGTGAAGGATGACCATGCCTAGCATAAACGTACCCATCTAGACATGTGTTGGAATAGTCAGTTTGATTGTACGAGTTGCAAAATGAAAGTTGTACCACTTTGCAACTTTACACTGCTAGCATTTGATAACTTTTTCTTCAATTGAAAAAATCATCACCACAGGAAAATGCCTCCGAGATAGAAATAATCGAGAGAGATTATCGTAGAGGGTCCCAATGTGATCTTGTAGCCTCCTATGTAGAGTTTGTAAGTGTCACAGTTTCCAAGTAATAGCTCGTCAAAGATTACAACCATTTTGCACTTTGGACTCTTAAGGGATCGAGTTGGTTGAACGCAACTCAAAGTGATTCGATGTGTTTGGGTGTGAAAGAGGACCATATCTAGCATAAACGTACCCATCTAGACATGTTGGAACAATTAGTTTGGTCATACGAGTTGTTGAACGAAAGTTGCACCACTTTGCAACTTTATACTGCTTGCATTTGATAACTTTTTCCTCAATTGAAAACTCGTCACCATGGGAAAATGCCTCCAAGATAGAAAAAACCAAGAGAGGTTATTGTAGAGGGTCCCAACATAATCATGTAGCCTTATATGGAGAGTTTGTAAGCGTCACAATTTTTGAGTAATATCTTGTCAAATATTGCTTCCTTTTTGCACTTTGGATTCTTAAGGGATATCACCGGTCCAATGTAGCTCAAACTGTATCGGCATGTTTGGGTTTGAAATAGGACCATGTGCCTAGCCTAAATGTACCCATCTAGATGCATTGGAACTATTTTTAGAGCAGCCTAACCTCCTTTTCATTGACAATAAAATCTTATCTTTTCATTCATTTTCTAAGTGGTTAATTTTGGTCTTCAATTATTTTGCTTCAATTTAAATGAGCTTAGGACAACAACATCCCTTTGTTTGATAGAGTTTTAAATGCTTAGGATAACAAAAAAATTTCAAATCCACCTTAAGCAACATCTGTCACTTTCTTTGCCTGCACAAATTCTTACCAAATACAAACTTCAATTGCATTAGGTTGAATGGCATATATGAAAACAATTATGATATAGAAAGCTTGGTGTGGGTCAAGGTTGATTGAAATTTATGAAAATATCATATGAGTGTTATTTATTTTGTGTGAAGTGTGCATTATGACTAGTGTGCATCAAGCCCATATGGTATGCCTAGTTTTCTTATTCATGCATTATGGTTAGCAACATTCATTGTTGTGCATTGCAATAATACAAATTGTATGTGGAAGGTCAAATAACATACATGTAATGGAGTTGTATTTGGTTTGTTTAATGGTTGCATCATGGTTGGGTGATTTCTTAATTATTGATCATGATTATTGTATATATTTTACATGAACAATCTAATGAACATGTATCTTGTTCAGTTGTAAGGACTTTGTTTGAAAGTTGCATCAAGCCCCTATGGTTGAAAGACAGTGATTCTTATTCATAATGATTTTATACCTTTTACATGTTATTAAGCTTGAATGAACATTGAGTGACATTGATTTTTATCAAGATGATTATATTAATTTTGAATGAACACTGTAATGACATAGATTTCTTTAAGTTGTATTCATTTGTTTGAAGTTTTTAATCAATCAAAAGAATCAATGCCATAAGACTGTCATAAGCTACACTATTTTCATCTTTTTTGCCTGGTCTATGAGACCACAATTCTTTGAGGCATATTTTCAAATAGTTCTTCTCAACAAATATTATACGGTACTTCTCATACCATTTTTCATTAATTTTAAATAAAAATCAGCTGCCCACTTCATTACAGGAGTTCAAAAAAAATAAAAATGTCAAATGTTAATTCATTCAAGAGAGCTTGAAATCATGTGTATTCTCAAATTGAGTGTTTGATAAAAATGTTTTGGTAGACATGTATGAAAAATGTCGTACAATATAAAAGGTAGTGAATTGTTTGATAAAACTCCTCAAAGAAATGTGGTCTCATAGAATGTAATGTATGTGAACCTTAATATGAATGAACTCTAACATAGATGGATTACCAATTGTAATTCATAAGTTCTATTAAAATGCAATTTCGTTAATCTATAACATGTTATTGATCATGTTATTGAAGTGGAGGATTCCCCTGTGGAGGATGTTATGAAGGATAAAGAGGAGGTTCGAGAGACTCCCACTGATAATTTGGGCTCTCAGGAGTTTCCCCTTGTTAATTGGGATGAGGGTAACATGAATATGCTTTGCAGGATGGTTGAGGATGGTACTCGTAACCTATTGTCTCTTGTCAAATGGCTCTTCTCGGAGGTTAAGGAGCTCCATGTGCAGCTTAAGAATTTGCAGGATGTTTGTGTGGTGTTGGTGCACAACAATTAGAAGGAGTGGGCTATCAAAGGTAAAGTAAAATCTATGAATGTAATTCTTGATAAGTTGGTAGTGAACTTTGATCGCATTGGATCTTCCCATGAGGAGAGGATTACTTATTTGGAGGTGGTTGTGTAGAATACCTATGAAGAGAGGTTTAATAATATGGAGCATAAAATTTCCAAGATTTTTGAGGATCTAAAGACGGTGGTCAATATCAACAACAATTCTATGAAGACGACTGCCAAGGGCCTCCCTGTGTTGAATGATTTGGTTGTGAAATGGATTGGGAATCCACTTGAGTTGGGTGATATAGCGATGGCTTTGGAAGAGGTTTGTCCTAAGAATCAGCTGGATAAGAATGAAGGGTTTTCTCTTGCTACGCAAAAGGTTGTTGATGTGGGCCCATGCTTGAGGACTAGGATTAAAACTAAGAAACGGGCTGCCATATCTTTTGAGGATCTGAAGGAAGTTATGGATATGCGTGAGGGGGTCATTGAAGAGAATTTGGCGTCAGCTAATGAACTGGATAAAATGTTGCAGCTTTGTTGTGTTGTTTGATTGGGTTGCATTTTTGCTGATGTTTTGGCTTCAGGGTTGCTGACGGGTTTCATGCTTTTTTTCTGTTGTCAACTTTTGGGTTTCCTTGTGTTGTGGTTTCTTATGGTTCTATCTTTTATGCAGCGTTTTTCCTTGTAAAGGGTTTCGAGATCCCTTCAAAACCTAATTTTCCCAATCAAAAACATGTTATTGATCATAAGTTTAAACCATTCTAAGATAATTTACATTCCATTTTCAAGATTCAAAGTAGAAATACATGCACATGAGGAACAAATTAGATCGCATATCAATTCTTATATATCAAAATGTAGAATAATTATGTTTGTGCATATACAAATTTGGCATATATGCCTACTCAGAATAAGTTTTACAAATTGTGGCATATATGCCATATCAAGATCTATCAAACCCTAAATACATATCAATCTATATCAAATCCTAATCCTATGTTGGAACATCAAAATTGAGCCTCCTCGAAGAGCTTAGTTGCTCTGAACCTTCCTACCCAATAACAATTCAAACCACAAATAAGATTATGTTGGTGTAAATAAACTCTTGTACCTAGTTAACTCATTACTAGGGGACTTATTTACACATGTTAAGTCTACTTAGGTCCTAGGAAGTAATATTTCTAGAAGGTGTTAGTTGTCATTAGTTGTTATCTCATCTTTTGACTTGTAACACATGTGAACCTAGGTAGTTGTGATTAGTTGTCTCATGTCATATGATGAAGACACTTGTCATAATCTTATGACATCTTGTATCTCACCTTGACTATATAACCAAGGGATCTTTCTCATTGTACATCATATCATATCATTGAATCATATTGATAAAAATACAATTTATTCTTGTCACATTCTATTCTCTCTTTGTTCTTCCATTTGGTCTCAAGATCTTGGAAGCCATAGCCAATTCTAACATGGTATCAGAATAGGTTGGGTGCCATTGGATAGTATTTTTTTGAAGAGAGATGGTAAATCTTGAAAAGTCGAGTATTCTCTTCTCTTGCATCGTATGATGATTTGGAGAATCAAAAAAACTTGATAGAAATACCAAATTTGGGGGGGTTCCATTTTTTGACTCTTTATTGCAGGTTCAAATTGGAGCTTGCTAGTGCAAATTTGAACTCACCATTGCGTCCAGAGTGTTCGAGAAAGTCAAATTTTCCTTTTGTTTCATCCAAATCAAACATACGAGGCTAAATCTATGAGGGTTTGAAGTTGAAGAGTGGTTGCCATATCCATAAGGTAGCTACATTTTTGGAGCATTTTGGGTCAAATCCGACCTTGCCATCGCGTCCAGAAGGGCCAAAAACCCTAAGATTAATTGCCAATTCATCCAAATCTGAGCAAGTTTTCTGGTGATGCAATTTTTTTTTGACCAAATAACCGTACGGCCCCAAGTCGTCATTAATTGCGTCGATACGATATTTTCTGCAAAATATTTTTCAGCTAAATTTTATTTATTTATTTTTTGTAAAATTTTTTTATTATAGCCGAATATTTTTATTGAAAAATCAAATATAAAATATAAAAAAGGTAAATTATGCGGAAAGGTATGCAGACATACCCTCTATGAAAACCTGTACCCATAGAAGGTACCATAATAAGTGTCACGCCTCCATGTGGTGGGCTTCTACTCGCCCCCACAGGCCCCTAATCCAATACTTGGTAACCGACGACTAATGCATTTAGAAAATTCGGCAGAAAAATTGAAGATTCTGGGGAATAAAAGTATATTCCATCGTTGTTTAAAGATTCCAGCAATCGAATATTCTGCAGTATATTTTGGTCGTCAACAGGTGCATGACGGTCAAGCAATCATCAAGTTTGATCCATGTATTTCTCTAATGGCTAGAAAACCGTCAATTTTAAGCTCCTGAAAAGGTGACGTCAGCAGATTTTAAAAAAAAAAATTGACCCTCACGATTGAGAGTTTTGATTTTCCAATCAAACTTTGAAGGCCAATTAATACGAGCTCCTTTTTCAGTGAAATTTGTTTTGATTTGGGCTAATTTTTCATACTCTTCGCATTGGTGGAATTAGATTTTGGTGCATGGTGCATGGTTTTTCTAGAAACTGTAGATTCTCACAGGTGTTGCTGCTTCATCCCCATTTTGGGAACTTCGGGAGCTCATATCTTGCTCTCCTATAGTAACATTTTTGGGTGCAGTTTTTTTTGAAAGTGCATTATTTTTTATGTAATTTTCAGTGGTATGATCAGATTATTCTCATTTTATACGAAAATTATACATGATTTTATGGCCAAATTTGGCATTTGCATGTGCCAAGATCAAAGTCCACTTCAATGTTTTTGACAAGTAGAAACTTTAAATGCACAAAATATAAAGTGCCACAAATTAGATATTGCTTGGGGGTTTCATGATTGAGTAATTTGAGGGGAATAATCTTGTGGTTGATTCATTTGTGTTGATCATTTGAGGAGGTATCATGGGATTTTCTATTCATCCTTCTATGGTAATGCTAAATAAGGATAATTATGAGTCTTGGAAGAAAGGTATCCTGACACATCTCAAGTGGCTTAAGGTTTTTCCATACCTTTTTGGGCTCATACCCAAACCAGAAACACCTTGGAAGCAATCAATTTGGGGTAATAATAATGAGCACATTGTAGGATTAATTGGTACATATATTGGTGTTGATTTTTGGGAGATTTTTGGAGACCATCATCGTATCTCTCCATTCCTAGATGATCCTGCTTGAAATTGTTTAATTCCCCTTGATGATGCTAATAATATACCCTATGATGATACTTTAGAGGAGATTGAGTATAATAAATGTCTTGAATGTCTAGTTGACAAAGAGACTTCTCTTCTTGCTTCTCCTCCTCCTATTGAGATCACATCCTCATCTACTATTGCATTTGATGATGATTGTGTTGCTACAAATATGGCTTCTTCTGATTCAATGCAACAAGATATATATAGTCTTTCAGATTTGACTACTTTGGATGACTTCTTCATAGGTATTTCAGACTTGTTCATGGAGTCTCATATTGCATATCTGGGAGACATCATTGATGACATCCGTCTTCTCTTTGATGGAGAAGTTACTTCTTCAGTTGTTGTGAGGGAACACCTTGACCCTCTTGTTCATTCTCTGCATGATCATTCTTTGTAGTTTGACGTGACTGTGAATACTTTTGGAAAAAATTTGGAGGAGGCTTCTTTGTCTTCAGATGGGATATCCTTGTCTTTGGATCATGTTCTACATTCATCTCTACTAGATTATGGATTGTCCTCTTCAGCAATGTGGCCTAGAACGCTTGTTTGGAGTATGTCAACTTTTGGCATCGACATGGAGACACTTGAGCATGCTTCAAAGACAACATACATCATCCATGTTCCTGGCATCTTGCGTACATTCATGGTTTTTTTTCTTCCTAAGGGGAGAAACGTTGTTCGATGAGATTAGATCATCTTCAGCATTCAATGTTGAGCTTCTACCATCATTGTAGGAGACTCAACATTGAGGGGGGCTTCCTTGTCTCTCTTCTTCTTCTCTCTTATGGAGGGGGGGTCTTTTTCCTCACATGGAGTTTTGGCCTTCTCCTTCTTCTTTAAGATTATTTCATTTTTTGTATTTCATCTCTCTTTTGGGGAGGAGTTTTCTCCCATTGGGTTTTCTCCTTTTCTCTGTTTGTGAGATATTTCATTTACATTTGTACATGGGTACCTAACATGGCCTAGTAGTCGGGACCCATCCTTGCATCTTTGTGTCATTTGCATAATAATCTAGTACTCCCTATGTTGCACTTAATGGGGGATGTTGGTGTAAATAAAGTCTTGTACCTAGTTAATTCATTACTAGGGGACTTATTTAAACATGTTAAGTTTACTTAGGTCCTAGGAAGAAATCTTTCTAGAAGGTGCTAGTTTTCATTAGCTATGTACATGTAGCATAGAAAGCAAGAAATTTACAATATGTACATGAAACTAACAAGAAGAAAAGAATGGAATTTTTCCTCTGTCAAAGATGAACCTTTTGAAGGAGCTGATCTCCCTCAAACCATAGTTGCAGACCTCACCCAACTACAACCACTGAAAACTACTACTAATATGCATGTAATTGCATAAAATGCCTGCAAGGTGAAGGATCACTTCACTATAAACTTTTCCATTACAAGGGAGCCATATGATACAAGTGTCTAACTCATTTGACACTAGTTCCTTAGGTGAACATACAACAACAAGGTTGAACTTTTTTGAAGATAGGCCAACATCCAAGAAAAAACCTTCTATAGAGGGAAGAAAACTCACCTAAAAAAAGGATAGGCTAATGCCATCATTGTTGACCTCTTCATTGCATGAATTGAAACAAAAAGAGAAAGTTTCCAGCTCACATGGTGATGCAAAATATGCCAAACCCATTTTTTGATCTACACGATGAATCTCTTCTGAATGCACCTCAAATGAAAAGCTTTGAAGCTCATGCATACTATTTTTGATCTACACGATGAATCTCTTCTGAATGCAGGCTCCCCAATAGCAACCTCTTCACTCCTACCCAGAAAATGCTCCTTCCTTTGTTCCTCTGACCAATTAGGATCCCATACCACATGTCCACATTTAAAGAGTGAAATAGGAAAAGAGGGAGAAAAATGGTCAAAAGGGCATTGAAACTCTTGTTGAAACTCAAGAAGGGGTTGTCCAATAGGAGAAAAAGGTTGAGCCTCCTCAAGGATGGGGCATCACTCTCCAAACAAATGTGTGGCTACTCAATATTGGATTTTTCTGTGTGTTGGTTCCATGTGAAGCATTCTAACTTAGTCACATTATTCCTAATGTCAAAGGTCACATATTCATCTTGAATGTAGACCTCATATTCAACATTGCTTCATTTAGGGACAACAAAAAACCAACACACATCATAATTACATGCATTGATGCACACTTCATCAGTACATACCTTAGATTCATGAGACACCTCAAGCGAAGAATTGAATCCTTCAAGTTGTATCTTTGTTTTAATCTCTTCTCGGCAACTAGCTGCAACAAAATCAAGCTCTTGGCATGTAATAGTTACCACATCCTCACTCTTATGTTGCTTCCCACAAAGCTCCTCTTTTGGGGGTGAAACATTGACATCCAAGCTTGAACAAAAAGCTTCTAAATTGTCCCAAAAGAGGTCCTCCACCTCAGAATGGTATACCTCAATATATTGGGGATCTTCATACACCATAGCAAGGGATAAATATGTATGTTGTTGCTACTCCAAAACCATGGAGTTGTTTTCATCCATCAAGCCTGAACCAAGATTCTCAAAGGCTTCTTCTGATGTAGGTATGTGTGATCTATCCTTGTCATCTTCAATAAATAAATGTATGACATAAAATGAGAGGACTTATTCCTCTACCATATCAATTTTATTTACCTTTTTAATGTCTTGTTTTTGCAACTAATTATCTTCAACCTTTTCTTGTAGCAAATCAAGACACTCATTTTTGAGAGCACAAGAAGGCTCCCCAATAGCAACCTCTTCACTCCTACCCAGAAAATGCTCCTTCCTTTGTTCCTCTGACCAATTAGGATCCCATACCACATGTCCACATTTAAAGAGTGAAATAGGAAAAGAGGGAGAAAAATGGTCAAAAGGGCATTGAAACTCTTGTTGAAACTCAAGAAGGGGTTGTCCAATAGGAGAAAAAGGTTGAGCCTCCTCAAGGATGGGTTCTTGTGAGGAATAGAGGCTCTGAAAACTTTGGATCTCCAACATAGGAGATCTGCTTGATGGCACATGAGGTTGTATAGGGGTTTCAAGAGGCTGATTAGGATTCTTGAAACTAATTTTTTTTTGCTTGCATATCCCCTGCACAATAGGTTGTTCAGGAAAAAAGGAGGGCTAGTGGAAGTTTCAAGAGGTTTGTTAGAGTTCTTGAAGCTTACAAATTTATGCTTTCTTACCTCCTCCTTAGTAGGTCATTCTGGAACTGGTGGAGGTGTTTGTTTGAAACTAGGCACACAAGGGGCTACTTGAGTCTCGGGCAGTTGTGCTAGAGCAAGGGGAAGTCTAAGTTGCTCTGCCCCAAAAGCAACATCATTTGTTGTATACTCCTCTTGTTGTCACCTTCATTGTACCTCCAACTGCTGTGCATGCCTCCACTAAGCTTCTATATTTTATTGTCATGGATAGTGAGCTTGATGAGCAAGCTCATCTTGTTGTCCTTGATAGGCTTGATTAGCCCACTCCTCCTGTTGTTGGTCAAAATATTGTTGTCTTTGAATCTCATCCAATTGTCTCTTGAAATCAAGCAATATGGTTGTAATTTCACTTGCACTTAATTTATCAAAACTTTGGGGTTGATTAGGAGAAAAACAAGGTTGAATTTCAAATTGATGAGTCTCTTGGGGTTGTTGATAGGGATATGTAGGTGTCTAAGAAGACCGAGCAAGGGAGGATGGGTGGTAAGCATTTTGAGAAGGTTGAAAACCCATAACAATAGGGTTCTTTGGAATGAAGTGGGAGGCATATCCAGCCTGATTTTGTTGATTGAGAGGTGAAAGGTTGGAATTACCATGGTATGGGGGAGTGTACATATGATTTCCATTAAAATTTGACATTTTTATGCATGGGAAGAATATGAAACACTTTGAAAACTTAAAAGGAAAGTAGATTATTGCGAAGCCAAAGATTTTGGGTACATACCAATGAAGTCACCCAAATGATATTGTCAAGTTGCTAGGTGCTTGAAGAACTGCCTCCTAAGGTTGAAATGTTAAAGAAGGCACCACTTCCTCAATGTCATCAAATGGAACTAGTACTACTTGAACCATTAGATGTACAAGGAGTCGCCATGGTGTTTGAAGACATTCCTCAAAAGGAAAGGTGTGTTGAAGAAAACACCAAATTCCTCAAAAAACATAAATTAGTCTCACCAGGTGTGCCAAAAACTGTTGTCACATAAAACTGCTCCGTACTGAACATGAGTTCATTATTCTAGTGACAATAGAAATTACCTCAAAGTGTGGGACCTTGCAAGATGAGTTCAAGTCTCTAGAGGAGGCCGACTTCATTTTCTAAACTAAATGAAAATGTGTTGGTCTAAGCCAACACATGAAAACCCTATTGATATTCTACTCTAACAGATTGCAGAGAAAAGAGATAGAAAGATAACATAAAAATGGAAATAGATGTGATACACCAAGATAGAGATAGAAATTTGTTTCTTCCTACTTTAGAATAGCATAATACGTCAATGAAACAACTAAAAAACATGTTCAGATACGAAGGTAAATGAATTTTACTCAAACATACAAGAGATAATGGTGACAATAGCTGAATTTTATTAACATAAAGCTTAGAAGCAATCCTTATAATGGAAGAATACGAAAAATTCAGTGTTTGCAATAGAAAAACCCTAGAGGATCTAGAGGAAGAACCCTTCAAAAAGATACAAACATCACCTTTATAGTTCAGGCATAACTGAGGGTTGAATTCAAATACCTAACCCTAACTTAACTAGGGTTGCAAGTTCAAATGAACTCTGATTATATTTTAAAAGGATCTAAATTTCTCCCATAATGGAGCAACCACCAAGTCATAAAGGCTTTGACATATCGAGCACATCCCAAGATGACGACTCTCATGAATGCAGGGATGGATGCCCGTAAATTCTACACTAAATTCCAGACTAACATACCTTGACAGAGGAAATAGCCTTTGCAACACATCAAGGAGTAATGGTGCCATCCAAAAATGAAAATTCAACATTGAAAAGGCATGAAAAATTAAACCAAGTTGATCAGATTTGATATGGTAGCTGATAATTTTGAAGAATAATCAATTCTGCAATTTTTTTGTGAACTAGATCAACTAACCGTTGCAGTTTGAATATTGGTTGTCAGATTGAGCATGGATGGCCAAGATCAGATTCTCAATGAAACTTTAAAACATGGATATTGATTGCTTGAGAACCATGATCAATGGCCATTGTGTGGCCTTAATATATCTCTAGTTCTTTTTGGGTGGCATCATTCACAACAATAATGTGAATGATGTGCGCGATGATCGTCGAATCACTATCCATTGAATATGAGCCATTGAAACCCACACAAATCAAACCAAGGCCTTGGTACCACCATGACACCTATCACTTTCCCACTCCCCCATATAGAATCTGGATCTTCGTGTGAGTCCCTCGTGGGTTGACGGGGAACAACTAGGATTTAATTTGTATATCGCATGAGAGTCGTTGGATCAACAAGCCTTTGAAATACCACTGGCTTTGAAACTTGTAAGGACCATCACAAGGATAGACATGTGATACACACTTGCTAGCCCACATGGTTTTTTAATTGAATATTTTAATGATGTGGGTTGATGGGGAATGACTGAGATTAAATCAACATTCTTTCACATCAGTCGTTGGATCAAAGGGACCACCACCTGAATGACTTAAAGTTAATATACAACACATGCCTTGGACCCATGACTTAAAAAAGGGGGACATGCCTAGGAAAATTAAGACTTAGTCAAAATATTATTTATGACCTAGGGACATCAGACATTGATCAAATATTTAAATGGGGCTTTTACTAGGGAGACAAGGATGAAGGAGCTAGTCAAAATATGAATCCGATAGACATAAGTTATAATTGAATGATAGGGAACCAAATAGATAGAGAACCAACAAAGTAATATAAAAAAAGTGTCTTCCAAGACCAGGGGGTTTAGGGTTTAAGAATATGAGGGTTTTGGAAACCCTAGCTTGCAAGTTTAGAACCCTAATTTGATACAATTGAGGAATTTTAAACCCTAAAACATCAATATAAACATGGATTTCAACAAGATGCACACATAGGATCTCTTTGATCGGATATAAATTATTGGAATCCAAGGGTGGCATAAAATGTGAATAGGCCCCAAGTAGGGTTGGTTAAAGCCTTAAGTGGCTTGCTGGGCATTAGCAAGGCATTAAGTCCTCGAGTGGTGACTAGAAACCATTAGTTAGAGGCCCACCCTATTGATTGAGTTATTTTTGGTGTCATTCTCAATGCAAGGTATGTGCATCATGCCCTGAAGTTACTCACCATATGGCTCCCTTGAGATGAGACAAAAATCCCCATCTTAGCATAAGCTACTTGTATGTTTCCAGGGAGAGGGTGATTGGGTTATCCTTCTAGTCGTGGAGGCCCCTACTTGTCCTCTCTCACAAAGACAAGAGTGTATACACCCATTAAGTTGTTCCTACATTTGAGTCAAAGGAGATTCCAAGTTGTGGGCCTAAGATTTGCTACCATTGGCCATTTCCCTTAGGATTAGGAAGTGTTTGATGTGTGTGAAGTGTTTTGAAAATTTGTGATTAGAGCAATGGAAATTGGGTTGAATTTGGCCTATGAACATACAATATTTGCATAAAATTTGGACACTCAACATCCAAAAACTATTCTTCAAATTGTTTGTTGTGTATTCAATCACATTTCACAATTACCCAAGACAAAAAATCACTTCAAAACATTCAACCTAGGGTTAAAACACTGTGCACCGCATCTGACAAAAAGTACACCACAATTGCAAGACATTGCACTGCATCTGTAAAAGACAATGAACCACATTCACAAGACAATGAGACACATTTGACAAAAAATTAGACACATCTTCTAAAAATAGTAAACCACATCTATGAGATAGTGAACCGTAATTGCTAGTTTTCAAAATTTTGGGGAGATTCTTGTGTAGTTTCATTTTGGATCAATTCTTGATAGTAACCATCTCTTTAGATCATAGAATTTCTCACTCTGGACCATCCATTTCCTTTCATTTACTTAGGTTTTCATTGCATTTCTTAGTTTGTCATCCTTGTATTTCTTATTCAACCCTAGGTCATTCTTAGTTGCATACACCTTTTCAAACTTTAGACTAGGAGGCTTATCATACCTTTGATCATATCATTGTAACAAATTTAGTTTTTCCTTGAACTTGTCCTTTTTAATCAATCAATTCTCATCATTTAAGTTGGGCCTTCAAACTCATGAGTCTAGTTTAAGGTTTACTTTTTCAAATCATCATCCTTTTAGTCTTTGTCCTTTTAAGGTCTTGACAATCTGATTTGTTACTTTGGCCCATCTTAGCTTGGTTTGTATCCTTTTTTTAGATCTAAAAATGTGCATAGTCTTAATCTCATATCATAACTCTGGTCATACCGCATCTTTGGTCATAGTTCCCACTTGCATCATTTGCATATTTTAGTTTTAGTCACACCATAGATTTTGGTCATAGTGACATTACCATATCTTGATTTCACCTTGTGTCAATTTGCACCCTAATCTCGGTCAGAAGTGCATTACCATTTGAAATTTCTTATATCTTAAAAATCCCAAAAACAAAGCATAATTTCATTGCATTAGCATTCCTTGGACTTCATATCCCTCCATCAATTTGCAAGTCTTATCTGGTCCAAACTAAGTTACAAAGGAGAAAAAAGAGATGGACTACACAAATGAAGACCCCTTTTTCAACCCAACTAGCAACATGAAACTTGGGTCTTCTTCCAATGAGGCACCCAAGGCATGATCCTCATTTCCAAATCCTTTTGATTTCACATTACAAGATGTACAAAGACGTTTAACCAAAGAAGAAATCGAGGCGGCTTCCCAAGACCCTAGCATAGCATGCTTTGTAGATGAGATAGTATTAGCAAACCCCCAACGATTTCTCATGAAATTGTTACAAAATGGAGCTAAATTCCCTCTTGGGTTTGATGTCAACACATTTTCTACATCACCAATAAATTATGTCACACAAAATCAAGGACATAACACATCTACTCCAAATCATACTACTCCACAAGTACATGCTACTTTTCCATTAGGGTGAACACCATAAAACACCATAATGATCAATGTGACACCAATATTTGGAGCACAAGGCACCTAAGCAATGTCCCAACCACCTAGCAGCACATTTGATTTGTTTAGCTTGTCATCTCATGCTATGGGGACTCCATCTTTCAATACTTTTGCAAAAGGTCAAAACAAATCAAACAACAATCCACCCAAGATGCGAAAGGTTTACATTAGTGGTCCTAAGTCACAACCTCCAAAGACAAACATTACACCAAATGACAATTTAAACTTGAACACCAACACATCACAAAAAGGTCCTAGTTCAAGTATTCCTCTACAAAAAAACACACAAGGGCCTACTCAACAATATTGCAATCAAAACCTACATGGTCAAGCGATTTCAAGCCCATTGCAAACTAAATCCAATTTGAATCCCCCACACACTCCATGCATCAACCAAGTTTCAAATTTCACTCCTAATTTCCAAAACCAAATTCCATCTTTCACTCCTAACATTCAAAACCAAAATCCATTACATGCATTTGGGACCAACCTCAATTCATCCACCCTAAATATTGGATTGCAAAATGTTTACTCAAACATGGGTCACCCATATCACAATTTGGTTGCTAATGCAGTGGACACATCTTATCTCTTGTAGATGTCTTGGAAAACCAATTGCATATGCTACAACAACAAGCCAACGGTATGCAACCAACAAAGAAAACCTACTCCACACAAGAGCTATGTCTATATCCTTTTGACAAGAGAATATATATTCCTCCCTTTCCTCACAACTATGTTATCCCAAATTTCACCAAATATAGAGGGAATAGAAGCCCAATAGAACATGTGAGGGAGTTCCATACTTCTTACATAGATATTGCATTTGAACATACATACCTAATGAGATTATTTACAAGAATTCGCACAGGACAAGCACTTGAATGGTTTTCCCAATTACCAATATGAATACACACATGGGATGAGTTAGTCGATAAGTTTGTGACACATTTTTCCTACAACATTGAAAATGAAATAACCATAGCAACATTGTGTCACATGAAACAAGAAGGGGAAACCTTCATATCCTTCTTCCAAAGATAGAGAAGATTCATTACGAGAATCTTGAATGGACAAAAATTCTAGTAAGGAGAAAGGAAAGGTCAAGGACCTAATTACAATTTCCTCCCAACCAAATTCTTGGATCATTTACTTGAGTTCTTCCCACCACTTGGCTTCATTATATGATGGCTTCACCTCCTTAAATCCATGTTCTATACCAACCATATTAATGGGTGATGACACTCATATTGAATTACATGGGAGAGGGAGTGTTGACATGAGCAAAGGGAATATTTCATGATGTTATTTATATTCCATATTTATCAAATAATCTCCTATTAGTTTAGCAAATCACCCAACTAACTTAGGAAAATGAGTTGAGTTCACAAAAAAATTAATGGTAATAAGTTAAATACATAGTGGGTCCATAGTTTCCATGGGAAAAGTGGATGATAAGTTAAGATTATATCACATTTCTGATTTTTTGTTGATTCCCCTTCTACAAATTTTCTAAATCATTTAGATGAAGTGAGTTGTATGTGATAATAGCAGTTTGGTTTCTTGAATTACCACTACCTACAATAAGACATAGTTAAAGGGTTTCCTTCTATTTTATTTTTTGATGGAGTTTACCAAGGATGCATTCTTGGTAAGTAGCCTAAAGATAAATTTGGCAAGGGAAAAGTAGGAAGGGTAATACAACTTATAGAGTCAATACATAATGAATTAACATGGCCATTTCCACATCCACCTTTTTGTAAGGCTCAACATGCCTTAACATTTGTTGAGAATTTTTCTAGATATACTTGGGTATACTTTTTCAAAAAATATTGAAGCATTTGACTTCAAATTATTTTAAAAGAAATAATTGAGGAAGGGCCATCAAGATTATATGCTCAAATATTGGGAGAATATGTTTAGAAAATATTTGAATAGTTTTTTTCTTCTAAGGATATTGAATTGTAGCACACAATTTTATACACTCCTTAGAAAAATGGTGTAGCAAAATATAAGAACATATCCTTGAAAGAGATGACTAGTTGAATGATACACTCCAAATCATGGGCACCTCAACCCTAGGAAGAGGTAATCAATTATGTGTGAACTATATCCAAAAACAATTTCTTCACCAAGCTATGAAAGGGTAACTCCTTTTCAAGCTTGGACTATTCAGAAACCCATAGTGAAAAACTTTCAAGTTTTTAGTTCTCCAACATGGGCTCACATTCCAATAGAGAAACACAAGGCCATGGATTCATAGAGCAAGAATCACATTTTTTGTGGGTACCCAAATGGTATCAAATGATATAGACTCCTCCATCCCATCACACATGAGTTTCTCATAGAGATGAGTGTTTGTTTTGAAGAGAACTCTTTAGGTTCTTCTAATACTTCTCCATATTTCATTACTTTGGAGACACTGCACCATGATGATATTTATTTAGATGGTTTTAGTCCTATTTATTTTGATGAGGAATATTATTCCTCCACTCTATATGGTAATGATATAATGACGGGGATTTAATTCCTTCTATATAAATTCATCATTCAAAGGCTACTCTACATTCTTCAAATTCTATAGCTAATCAGCCTCTTTGGGCTAGTTAGACATTACATTCAATAGGTGACTAGGTTGTGGATGCTTTAGATATTATATGAACAAGGTAATAGTTCCAAAAGGCTCCACATCTCTTCATTGCCTCATATTTAAATCCACAGTCATTTTGGGAAGCTTCTCATATCCCAAAGTTGGATGTTGCTATGGAAGAAGAGTTCAACTCCTTGGAAAGGAACCACACTTGTGATTTAGTCCATCTTCATAAGGGAAGGAATTTTTTTTGATGCAAGTGGATTTATTAAACACAATTTTTAGAAAATGAGTTGGTTGACAATAATAAGGTTCTCTTGGTCACCAAAGGATTCTCTCAAGATCCTAGGATTGACTACTCTTAAAATTTTACACTAGCTGCCAAAATAAATTCCATCCAACTTTTCCTTGCTATATTTGTATCCCATAATTGGGAGTTTATCATATGGATGTGAAGAGTATGTATTTATTCATGGTGGCCTTTAGGAGGGAATCTAAATGGATTAGTCACAAGTGTTCATTTAGAATTCCTCACTTGTTTGCTAGCTTTGAAATTCTCTCCATGGTTTGAAATATGCTCCTCAATCTTGTTATCTAAAATAGACTCCTCCCTTTTATCAATTAGGTTCACTCAATTCTAGTTTGATCCAAATGTTTATATTATATAGTAGAATGAGACTCATATTTATAGTTCTATATGAAGATGACTTGTTGATCACAAGGAGTCACACATCCACCATCCAAGCAGTAAAATATTCTCCTCCTAATAATGTTGTGATGTAAAAATTTGGATATTTTACATTACTACTCGAGGATTGAAACCATTCGGTCGTCTTTAGATATCTTCATTGCACAACCCAAGTATGCACTTGATATTATCTCTTTATTTCACTTGGTTGACTGCAATCCTACTTTAAACTCATTTTTGTTAGGGGTTAAACTTGAGGCTCAATGTTGTTCATCATTGGTGGATGCTACTTTGTATTTCCAATTAGTTGGAGATCTCATACATGAGTTTTTTTATTACATATGTAGTGGGTATCATCTCTTATTTCCTCTAAGAGTCCCATGAATTGCATTGGAAAGTACCAAATCAAATACTTCACTACATGTAGGGTGCTCATAGTTATGGGATTCAATATGTAGTGGGTATGGAAATTTATTTGGTATGATACACAAATTCATTTTGAATAGGAAATTCTCAAGATTGAAAGTCTACTTTAGGATAATTATTTTCACTTGGTTCTAGTCTAGTTTTTTGGTTGCACAAGAAGTAGTTTGCAATTTCTCTTTCATCTAGAAAGGTTGAGTATCAAGGAGTAGTCAATGTTGATATTTAGGATATTTGGATTCAAAATATTTTGACTGGGTTTGGAACAAGGATAACTTTAAGAAACCCCCCCCTCGGCGCAGGTGTAAAATCTTGGCGAATCCTGTATACTTCTCGATGAAAAATATTAATTTTATTGGCGATTTTTTTCATTTTTCGAGAAAAAATAATAATCCCCATTGGCGAATCTTTTATAATCCCTAGAAGTCTATGGAAAATCGTGGCGAATTTCAATTTTTTTAAATCGAATAAAATATTTTTCATTGGCGAATTAAAATGAATCTCAAAATAACAAAAAAATCCAGTGGCGAAATAAAAATCATATGGGTCGTTTGATGGAAAATTGTAGTTGCATTCCGGAAGTAAATCTCTAAAGCACTAGACTTGCGATTTGAAACCTCCGGAATATCACTAGAACCGTTAGATTTCTAGAAATCAATGGTTGAGATTTTATTACCGTACAAATGGTTATAAAGTTCTGTTTCTTAGCAATTGGGTGACCTCGGCGAGATGCACAACTTTCGAAGTGACAACTCATTTAATGAATTGTACGATGCCATTAAGGGATGTATTCTCAAACACCAACTGGATAGATTTAACATAATCTTTTAAATCCTCTGAAAGGATAGATCTTAAATAAGGTATTAAGGAGTTTGGAGAAACGGATTTAGTAGCAGATTGTCACTTCCTGCTGGTAAAGTTAAGTGAGCCTGCATACGAGGAATCTTGATAGCATTTTGAACTCCATACTCAGAGTTTCCTCAAAATGGTACTTCCAACCAATATTAGGGTATGGGAAGATGAAATTGTGGCCTTCATGCAACCAAATTTGAATTGGCCTGAAGAAGAGCAACTCGACATCATTTCCCAGCTATGTTCAGTGGTGTGGAAAGAGAAAACCAGCTATGTCGAGTACAACAGGGTAATTTTTGTTTTAGAAGAAGAAGAAGAACACGAATTTCATAATTTTGCTATGGAAATGTAGTTGGAACTGTACAAAGTCTCGAAACCTCCAGCAGTTTAACAACATACATGAATCCTTTAGTGAATTGTGAATTTGTGACACATAATGATAAGGGGGCGTAGTTTCAGCTTTTGAGCGCTTTTTGAATTTTGATTGTACAGGGTGTGGGGTGACAGGTCTGTGAAACCACATTTTTGGCATTAGAGAGATAAAATAGTATATTTCTAAATCTTTGTATTTATCAATGCTTCCTTTTAATTATGAATGAATTGTGTTTCTTCATGATAATTGTTCAATGTTTATTTGTTAGTGTTAGGTCAAATTCAGAATGCTTATTTTTTCATCTCTGAGACTTTGTGTTCAGATTAATTCATCGCTCATTCACTCTTTTCAATGCCTCGAATCTCGATGTTGTACATTTCATTTCATTTAAATTCTCAATATTTTTGAAGAAAGTGTGGTTGGCAGTGGCAATGGCAGAAATTAATGCCATATGTGATATGAACATCCGAAACAATTTCTTGGACAACTCATAGCTTTAATGAAAAAAGATTTGTAATGATTTCATATCGTTTGAATGAGTGATTTTGATAGCTTGTCAGCTTGAGGTAGAGTTCAAGTTGGCACGTAGCAAGACGCCAATCAAATTAGAAATTTTAATTATACAGGCTGGTAGCGGCACTGGTGGCCCATAAATAGGGATAGTGATTCAGTGATTAGTAGATAGTGCCATAAGGGTTTTTATTTTCTAGGGTTAATAAGGATTCACGAAGAAGATGATGCAGTATTGGGGATATTGTAAATTCTCCTACCTACAATTATGTAGTTACAAAGTAATCAGTAAAAGACGAATTTCCTTCAAGTTCAGAATGGGTGGAATTGGAAAGAAGTTGATTTGGTTAACCTGAATTTTCAGATGGGTTTTGAACCAGGATGAGGAGCTCTGATGGAGATAAGTGCTATCCGAATGCATAGAGGATGCAGGTAAAACATGGGAGTAGATTTATTTCTCCTTCTGTATTCTAACAACTCCCATTTCCCTAGCATGGTTGGCCAAGCAAGCCCCATGCATTTATTTTCAAAGAGACATTTGTTTTTCATCTTCTATATGACTTTGGTTCTCGAAGGGGATAAGTAAATTTTGTATCTTCACGACTCCCATTTCCCCAGGAGTGATTGGAACCCCCTTTGCCCAGCATGGTTGGAAAATCCACCAACAGAAGCTTGGAATCATGAATTTATTTTTAGAGCCACATTTATTTTTAGAGATAGATGTGTATTAGATTTTCAGCAACAAAGCTTGGAAATTGGAATCAATTTGTAATCCATTGTAATGAGCAACAACTTGGAATAAATTATTAATTTTTTTCTATGTAAAGTACTAAAGTGACACACTGACATATGTTATTTATACAAAACAGGAGCTACAGTGCTACTCGTCTGTAAAAAGATATGTAATAATGTGACATTGAAATTCAGTTGCAATAAAATAAATGGTTGTGTTGTGCTATTCTTGAATCTTGATTCCTTGAATCTTCATTATTCATTTACGTTTAAGAGTAAAGAGTTGTTTTCTGAGTTTGGAACTTCAATGTCACTGTTTATTATTAATTTAATATATTCAAATCAATTTTTTTTCTTTTGAGAAATTAAGTAATATACTATATGCAATATGCACTTGAGAATTCATGGTTATATCGGGCCATCGGGGGAATGCAATCATTTGTTCCACCGATGTTTATGTGTTACAACGATGTGCTTACTTTTGTTGATTCTATCAGTATATCGGGGACTGGGAGCGCACCTTATGAGTTATGGGTCTTCGCCTTCGGGCCATCGGCAGGGCTGTGATGGGGGTTCCACCGATAAAGCATTGTTAGGCCGATGCCTATGGTATTGACTTTAAAACACATGTGTCATGTTAATTTTTTTAAGTTAATATCAGAAATTAGTAAATTACTCAAGTTTCAAGTTCAACCATTGGATGAACATTTGATGTATGGTTGTAGTTACATTCCGTAATGAAATGAACAGAGCGATGGGCTTCCCAACTTAAACCTCCAGAATCACCCTATAACCGTTAGATTTAGAAAGATCAACGGTTAAGATTAAGAATTTCCAACTTGTAGAGTCTAGACCTAAGACGTGTCATTCACTTTAATGTTCCAATTTCGAGAAACAAAGCATTTAAAGCACTTTGTAGTTTGTATTGCTAAGTGTCAACTATCAAGTGATTAGTGTTTATTTTTAAACGTTAAAGTTAATATTATGAGTTATGAGTCTTCGCCTTCGGGCCATCGGCGGGGCTGTGATGGGGTTTCCACCGATAAAGCATTGTTAGGCCGATGCCTATGGTATTGACTTTAAAACACATGTGTCATGTTAATTTTTTTAAGTTAATATCATAAATTAGTAAATTACTAAAGTTTCAAGTTCAACCGTTGGATGAACATTTGATGTATGGTTGTAGTTACATTCCATAATGAAATGAACAGAGCGATGGGCTTCCCAACTTAAACCTCTGGAATTACCCTATATTCGTTAGATTCAGAAAGATCAATGGTTAAGATTATGACAATAGCAAACAATCAATATGAAAATTTTATGACGGTTTGACTTTGGTCATTTAAATGCCTATAACAAAATTTGTTTAATTTACTAATTTTTATATAAAATATTTTATAAATGGATTATCTTGAAAAATTAGAAAACAATGATAATTATTAGTGATAAATATAAAAATCTACTGTTATAATTAACAATTAACAAAAGTTTCTAAAATCGTATTAAAAATAAATCTTGTTAAATATATTCTAAAAATTAAAAATAATTATGTTTTATTTTGAAAAGATTCTAAATTAATATATATTTTTATAATAATATTATAAATCATATATATTAATATAAAAAATGATAGCTATTATAAAAAAGTAAAAAAATTCTAAATTCATATTAAAAATATTCAAAAAAGTTATATTCTATTTTCTTTTTATAATAAAAATTATAAAATTATATATATTATAAATTAAAATACTATATAATAATTTTTTACGGCTTAATAAAAATATAGCAAGTCAAACTATACGGTCTAATAAATTTTATAGCTATAATATACGGTCTAAAATTGAAAAAACGGTCAAATATGTAATAGACCATCAATTTTCGTAATGACATGCACAAAGCTATGGGCTTCCCAACTTAAACCTCCGGAATCACCCTATAACCGTTAGATTTAAAAAGATCAACGGTGAAGAATTTGCATCTTGTAGACCTAAGATGTGTCATTCACTTTAATGTTCCAATTTCTAGAAACAAAGCATTTAAAGCACTTTGTACTACTAAGTGTCAACTGTCAAGTGATTAATGTTTATTTTAAAAGTTAATATCATTAACTACTCAAGTTTCAACCATTGGATGAACATTTGATGTATGGTTGTAGTTGCATTCTGTAATGACATGCACAGAGCGATGGGCTTCCCAACTTAAACCTTCACAATCACCCTATAACCGTTAGATTTAAAAAGATCAACGGTGAAGAATTTGCAACTTGTAGTCTTGTAGACCTAACTCCTAAGACATGCCATTCACTTTTACGTTCCAAATTCCAATTACGAGAAAAAAAACATTTAAAGCACTTTGCACTTTGAAATTGTACTGATTTTTAAAGTCTTCAATCTTCAGATTGCTCATTGTAGTGCACCACCCTGTTTTGGATTCCACAGTTCCACTTCCAACAATGCCATTCTAGTTTTCAAGCGTTGGGACTCATAATCTGGGTAAGTGAAAGAATTCCTGCAGCTACATTTCAACTTTCATCGTTTGACATTTCTTAAAATATTATTTTGTCAAAGTTTGAAGTTTGGTTTTAGACTTTAGAGACTCAAGAATTCATTAAAATTAAGGAGGACTAATAGGTATTACTTATTAGGGAATTCAAATTACACAACTTCACATTTGTACAAGCATGTCTACCACCAGTACCACTACAACAATGTCCGATAAAAAAATGCATTATGCAGAATTGCTTAAAACCTCAGGTTTCATCGATGGGTACCATGATATTTATGATCCTGAAATCTTTGGTAGGCATACCTCAGAACTTAGATTTTCATCTCAGAATAAGGTTGCAAAGTAAACAGAAGTTGATAGTATCAGTGCACCGTGGATAACTAGATTAGGGCGCATGATGTTACATGAAGTTTTCCCTTGCCCATAATTTATCATGGTCTGTGCCAAAAATTATGATGATAAGAAAAGAGCAATTGTTAATAAAGATAACCAAGAAGAATTGTTATCCATTAATACAGAAGAACTTGGAAAAGTGTTGGGGTTTACAACCGAATAATTTGGAAACCACCACATTGACCTAGAAAAGCTTGCTAGTGATTATGAAGCAGTGCAAGAAAGGCTGAAAAATGATTTCTTAAATCAAATAGTTAAGGTTAGAAACAAATTGAAAGGTGATCATAATCCTCCTTATAATTTGGATTTTTTTAAACCATGGGTTCAGGATACTATTTCCATGCTTTCATTTTGCCTCTGTCTAGATAGCAATTTGGAAGTGGGTGCAAGCCTCCTTGAAATGGTATATAATATCCATTATACTAAAGAACATGTCAAATATAATTATACACATCACATTGTAGAATCCATGCATAAACAAGTTTTAATGATTAAAGAAGGTTCCACGAAGACATTTAGGTTCACAACCTACTTGTGCTATCTTTTTCTATTCAAATTTAGAGCAATGTTTCAGACCAACAAACTTCAGATTCAGCCCTACAGTAATGTAGAGGAAAAAAAATGGCTCTAGTATATGAATGGACCAATGAGATAAGGATGCATGATTCTCGAAGGAACTACAGTCATTTTGCAGACTACTTTTTGGCTCCATTGCATCAAGTAATTACAAATAATCCAATGCCTAGATTGCCTATGTCATGTAGAAACTGCATGCAACTAGGAAAAGAAATACAATTGGTTGATTGGTACTTAATGGAAGAATATACTGTGCTAAGATTTTATGGATCAGGAGTACAACCATACAAACTTCCAATACATGTGACAGAAAGGGTTTTTGCATTGGAATATGTAAGGTAGGTGCAGAGTGTTGATGAACTACACTTTCTCAGTCAGCAAAAGAAGACCTTATTTCCTTCTTTACCTTTTTCATGTGGAGGGTTCACATTCGAGAGAAAAGCATTTAGTGTGGCACATAATCTTTTGATTTTTTTTGCATTTGATGCTATCTGTCACTGGTAGTATGATCCATGTGACATCATTAAATCAATGATTGTGGCCAATAGGAATGTTGCAAATAGAATTCAACATCAAAATAAACCCTTCCTTGAAAACTTGAGAAACAAGGATTCTTGGGATGAGGTCAAAATAGCAATGGAGAAAAGTGCTGCTGAGAATGGTATTCCTTTTGAACAATTGTCAGGCGAAATGATGGCATTGCACCAAAAGACAAATGAAGAAGATGAAGAGTTTAGAAAATTGTGGAATATAGAGCATCTTGATGAATGTGATGAATCTGATGATGATATTGATATGGAAGAAGAAGAACAAAGCCATGCCAATTACAAACCTGTTTTAAGTGAGGCTGCAAAAGAAGAATATGCTTCAACATATACTACAGGAGCAGCCATACTTCAAAAAATTGGTTATGAAGGTGGTCCTTTGGGGTCCAAAGGACAAGGCCCTTTGACAATACAAAGTGTTGAGCATAGAAAAACAGTTGATAAATCTGGCCTTGGATTTGGAGGTGAAAAAGTAGACCAAGGGGATACAAGACAAAATCAATTTGTTAGAGCTTCTAGTCCTCATCCTCATGGTAAGTTACAATCACAACTAGGACATGCCCTTGGTGGATAGCTTAGTGCAACTGGGAGTGCCATTGGTGGCGATGGTATGGGTAGTAGTACTAGTAGTGGTCAACATGTGCTACAACGACAAATTACACACAATACTAAGAGGAAAACAAAATAAGATACCACAGAAACACCAGGTGATCAAGGCAATCAAAAGAGGCAAAGGATTTTGACAGGTCCAAGTCACACTATCAGTGGATCCACCAGTACCACAAAGGAGTTATTTCCAGAAACTCCCACAAATCCAATTAGTGTGGGTGCGACATCATTAGCAACTGCAAGTACTCCTATTCCTTCACCATTCAAGCATTCCATTGTTCCTGCCTCCCCAGGTTATGATTTCATTGAAGAGTTTAAAAAGAAATTAGACTTGAATAAAAAATAAAAGAAGCAATTGATGGAGAGTGCGTCTGCTATAACTTTAGAGACTGCAACAACCATGGTATTACCCACATTTGACACAAATAAAGAAATCATGGAGTACACAATTGTTGTTCCCACAGTTCAAAACAAACCAACAAATCAGATGGATCGATTTGAATACCAGGTAACCAATTTTCAATTGGATTTTTCTGGCCTGAAAAATACTAACAAAATTAATGTATCAAAGAAGAACAATGAATTGGTGTACACATCATTGCTAAAGCAAGATAGAGAGAAGAAAAGGTTGCAGACCCAAATAGAAAAGTTACAGGCAGACCTAGCAAGTGAGAAAGCAAAGAGGAAAGTAGCAAATAACAAGAGCAATGAATTAGAAAAAAGAATAATAAAATCTGCCTCTACATCAACAAGCAATGAGGATAAATCAAATGAGAGAGAAGTGAATGACCTGAAGCGGAGGCTAGATGAGAGCAACAAGAAATATGATGAGGAAAAATCCACTTCAGAAAAATTAAGACTAAACATTATGAATGGAAATGTAGAGTGGGAACAAAAATTAGAGAAACAGAGAAAAACAAATTAAAGATTGGAGACAGAGCTGACGGAAGCAAAAGAAGAAATTAAGTCTTCTCAAAATAAGTTATCTGCATTTTGTAGAGATATAGTGAGGCATATGAAACAAAAGATCTGGGATGAAATAATGTAGAGGTTTGATCATTTGTGTGACATGTTTCAATTGATTGATGCTACCAGACAACATTATAAGAAGCTCAACAAATATTTAGTGGACAACAAAAAGGTGCTGGAATTAGAGAAATCTGCAAATGAAGTTCTACAAACAGTCTACAAAGCCAGTGACAATGATCTAAAATCAAAAGGGATTACTAATCGGATTGAAACCTCAATGAAGTTGTCATCTATCATTGAAAAGTGTTCGAGAATGTCTGGAACAAAGGAATATTTGCATTTGGCTGCAGACAAGATGAAGGTGGTGGATGAAAAGGTAAGGAACTTCACAGAGCTTGGTTTTCTAGAGGCTTTTGACACAAATGAGCGATTCATTGGAAAGGATGGTTTCAGAAAGAAGATGGAAGGTGCAAGGAAGATTGATTTGGACCAGTTTCCTCAGAACCAAGATGTGAACTATTTGGATTCCATCAGAACACTGATAACCTTGAATGCAAAATTGACTGAAGAATTCAAGATAGGTTCCATTTCCAATTACAATCAAGAAATGTTAACAAAACTTCAAGTCAAACAACATCAGTTAGAGCAAATGGCAATTCCACCACCCGAAGAGTGGAAGTTGCTAGAAAAGTTGATACAGTGACTTGATTTATTATTTTCAATCTTTGATAATATGAGTTTCGAAGTTCCAACTCAGCTCTGTGCAGACTTGTCTTTGGGCATTGGCAAGATTTTGCATTGCCAATGCCAATATGTACTCCTTCATGTGAAATTCAATTAAAAAGCTCAAATTCAGACTTTAGTAATGTGATGATGTTCAATTATCTAGATTCTGTATTATTTATTTTATCATTTGAACTAGTGATGAACTATTAGCTCATTATACTTACTTCTTGGTAGAGCTTCCATTTCCAAGTTATGGATGTTGAACTGTTAGCTTGTTATATTTACTTCTTGGTAGAGGTAAAGCTTATAAGTTATGGATGTTAAACTGTTAGCTTCTATTATGTTTTGACTAAAAATCATGATCAATATCCACCAACTTACACCTCACCCACATCCCACATACTGCAAAAATACACTACATTTGATTTTATGATTAGCACAAATTACAGGGATTTGTGTGACAAGATCCATTTTGTGGCCCACATTACTACTTGATCAATGATCATGTCCATAAATAAATCTAAAACCCCATAGTCACAGCCCCTATTCCTGAAGAATTCAAATTCAATGTACTGACAAATTGAATAACATAAACAATTTGAATAACATAAACAACCACTTTTGAGACAGCCAAATAAGTTAATAACTTATAAGCATATGAATCCACAATAGTTGAACACTCGAAAGCAAATCAGTAAATATGTGTAACCTTCTCCATTGTATTGATCTTCAAATTTCAAATCATATGCATTATAAAAATAGTTTATGATATGAGATGGATGGGTGAATTGGTGCAATCTATTATCTATCTTCTTACTATTTTCTACTCTAAAGTCTAATTAAAAATGATGTGATGATCCATTGATCTCCTATTGGGGTCTTGATCTCTCTTATATATGAGAGGCAACAAGCTACAAACCCCTTGCAAAAAAGTCATGACGTTTTGACAACTAAACATAACTCAAATTATAAATAAAATAATGCCGCAAGTGAATGCACCGATCCGTTAATCTCCAAGCAGAAGCCCGTGACCACTGACCACCTAGGTCCTAAGATCTGTTCAAGGCTTCTACTCCATGATAGGGCGCTCATCATGCTATCGGTTGGTGTTCTTCCTCTGAATCTGATGGTTGTCCCATTGGATCTGATTCTGACAAATCTACAGTTTGGGTAATAAATATATTGACTGCAGAGAGGTGATGGATGTACTCCTGTTCAGCATAGGTGTCCATGTTAGAGATCGCCTCTTTTATATCATATTCTAGAGACATTATTTTTTCGAGTTGCTTATGACTGTTTTGTAAAACCATATCCTCGTCATTTATTTCTTGCAACACAGGAATCAGAAGCCCATCAAGCTCTTCCTTCCAATCATCATATTCTCGCGAGTTTCTAATGCCAAAATGAAGTGTCGGGAATGGGACTGAATCAAAGCAGACGAAATCTTCCCTAAGCCTATTATGTTATCCATTATATGATTCTACCAACTTGTTATATGTCAGTAATATTTGTCCTTTCATGGTATTCTTATCTGTGAGCTCCTTTTTTTCTCCATCATTCTAGGTTGCAATCGTTCATTCTCCACCAATGCAATGCGTGTTTGATTGAATACTTCCCAATATTCAATAGCACATTTCATCATTTTATTGAACCTTTCTTTTATCATTTCAGATATAGTGTTATATTTGATGGTTTTCACTTCTTTCTCCAATTATTTGCATTTCCCCTGGGATTTCAGATGGCAATTCTTCCAATAGGCTACATCAGCCAATGCATCAAGCACTCTCTTATCTTTTTCAAGCCATGGGGAGTACAACTCTGATGTGGAGGAGGAAGATGTTTTTTCTCACTGATTTGCTAGCTCCTTCAGTTTGTCATTTTCCTTAATCAGTTTATCGATCTGTGCTTTGGTAAATTTTGCCACATTTATGTTCAATTCTGTTGTCTCCATAGGGTTGGTATCCACTACTCATTGAACCAAGAGATGACCAAACACTTGGTTTGGATTACTAATTATAGTAGGTCTTTTATCATGGGGATATAGTGACCAAATAAGCAAGGTGGCTTCGTCTGGGTTGTACCCAGATCCTGAATACATTTTATCACTTGCTTCTTCTGTTAAGTTCATTGTCGTATCCCCTCTTTTTTTGAAGCTATCAAATACAATTGAAGAGCTAATATCCCACCCTAGTAGGAGCAACACTCTAGCTTCTTGAAGCAATTCCCTACCTCTTTTAGGAGTGATAGACTCCATTTCCTTTTCTACCTCCCTTTTCAATTCCTCCAGAGCGGTTGCCTCATGTTCAGGAGTGATATCCTGTATTTGTTGTCTCATTTTTCTACCTTTATATTCATAAACAAATGATTTAAATTCAGAAGATTTAAAAAAATCACAATCAAAAATAAACTATTGTCTAGCCATGACCCTCACATCATCAGATAGTTCATTTGATGCCTCAAATCTTACAATATTCTGCTCTTGAGGGGGATCGTATTGTGCAATCACAGGAGCACTGATTTGCTTGACCTGCTCACCCTCTTCATCACTCTGCTCTTCTTCACTTATATCAGTATCTACAGAAAAACATACCTCAGGAGTAGGCTGTGAAGGTATGTAATCCAAGGGCTTTATGTCTTTAGCTTGTACTCCTGAATAGGTTGCATGAGGTGCATCAAAAACAACTGGGGGAACATCCTTTACCAGTTCATTGACATGAGCGATGAGTTGCTCAATTCTTGTTAAAGGATCATGTATCTCACCAAATTCCTTTGAATAAGATGGGACATTTTTCCTCTTCCATTCCTCTGCAAGCATAATCTTGTTATAGGCGGCCATTCTTTCCTTGGTGGAAGCCTCATCATGGTTTCTTATGACATCTTCGATTGAGAACAAATGGTCATAACCTGATAGCCCCTACGATAATCTCACCTTGTGAATAAACCCTTCTGCATCAAATTGTTTCCTTACATCACCTAGAGGTAGGTTGTACTGTGCTAATTTACCATCAATTTCTCCATATCCTTCATTGGCAACCACTATAAAGTCTCCAAAACATAAGGTGTTGGGCATAATTGATTGTTTGCTATGTACTTTGAGCTGTTTGGAATCATATTTTTCCAATTTCCTCACAATTTCTAACAAAGCAATTCGGTCAAGAACTACTCGTGGCATCAAGTGTGGAGCCCCTTCGAACCCATAAACCCTTATCACTGTACAATCAGGGAAAGCATACCAGTCTCCCCAGTTATGATTCACTTTATTTCTCCGATCATTTTCCTTTGGTCTTAGAAATCTTTGTACTTCTGGGGATTGGTTATAGTTGCACAGATACCCTAGCAACTTCATCAATGGTTTTACAAAAAATTCTTCAAAATAAAGGTAATGAGACCTACGAAATTGGTTGTCCCACAATGAAGTCCACATTTGTAAAGGTTTAAAATCTCCATTTTTATTTGTATCTTTTATCCTTAATTCTTCACTCCAGAGCCCTCTGACTTGTCCCTCGTACAATAGCAAATGCATAATGAAAGAATAGTGTTCAAAATTAGTTTCATCACTATTATTTTTAATCTTTTTGAGCCCTCGATGTAGGGCGTTGGAAAAGTAGCTAGCATAATCAAATGGCCTAGAATCCTTGCTCTGTATGTCTACAGCTAAGACCATTGGGGCAATCGACATGAGAGGTGGAATCTCTACTCCCAAAACCTGACCAGCTGAATAATAGGTGTATCGAAAATACTCTTCGAACAAATCTTCATGGAAAGGAGGTTTTTCACTACTAGAGAACCTCCTAAGTTGGCCTCCTTCATCCTTGGGTCTACGCAAAGGTAATTTCCATCTCTTATAGCTAGTATCCATGTGGCGATACTCTGTCAAGAGATCTTTGAGCGTGAATGATAAATTCAATGAACACTCTAACTGAAAGACATTAGAAATGAGATCCCTAGAAATAACAAGCATGTCACCCCCACCATGTGACTAAATAGTTCTTTTCTTGGGGTCATATCTGATAGCAAGAGCTTTAATTAGCTTTGCATTCACAAACACATTGGGCTCCACAAGTCTTCCCAGGTTCAACCTCCATGGATTGCAAACTGGTTGGAACCTAAATTATTTTCTGTAATGGTACATGAAGAGGTCGTACCCTCGTTGCGATGTCCAAATATCCCCTGAGCCCTTATGTTTGTCCCATAATTGATCCATGGAAGGATTCATTTGAGCACTCCTCTTGGGTCTCAGCCCCGACCCAGGACATTGATCTATCAGGTCTTCATTTAGGAGTCCCTCAGGCTTTTCGGTTTTTTGTTTTTTAGCTTTAGGTTTGTCTATACTCTCTTCCATTATTTAAATCTTAAGCTTTTGAGTAAAATAGCTTCTCAGCTGGGTCTGAAAGTGAAGTACTTACGTGAGTCTCGCCAAGTTGCCTCCACAGTCCATTGGTCTTTTCTACATCAGAACTCCAAGTTTTTTCCTTTCTGCTTCTGCCCTAAGCGAAATGTTCCAGGATTTTGCAACAACTATGCGATCAACTTGTGATATAATTCACTTCAATTCTGGTTCATAAATGCGCCGCAGCATGATGCCACAGGATGTCACATCAGTCTTTCACCAATAGCCACCCTCTCCACCGATGGACACCTATCCTTCATTCTATCGGTGGGATGCTAGATAATGTATCCCCAATGCACCATAGTTCCCCCGATATACTTTATGCATTCGATAATTCATGCCCATGACCATGGGCCATGGTTATAACTCATGGTTACTTTTGTTGACAACTTAACTCTATCGGTATATCGGGAGAGCACCTTAGGAGTCAACCCGATAGAGTATTGTTACACCGATACTAGGTTGTGAGCTATTTTTATCGGGCCATCGACGGGATTGTGATGGGGTTCTGCCAATGAAGCATTGTTAGGCCAATGGTATTGAATTTTGTTAGGAATGGGGGAAGGACTACATCACTACGAAATTTAAAATTTTGTTTAATTACACTGAAAGCATTATACAGTGAAAGCAACAAAGGAATATTCGTAAACTTTTTGAAGCTTCATTGAAAATGACAGGCAAGTGGAAGTATGTGCTACTTAAAAATAACAAGCACATAAAATGTTTTTTTTTTTCTATTTTTTGAAAAAATTTAAATTAAAAGCTTCCCAATAAATACTTGTTAATTTAAATACTTTTGGATTAAAATTACAAACTAAGATATGTATGCTTAAATAGTTTTTTATATATATTGTTAATTACTATATATATAAATAGTAGAAATAGCTTTTTATATATATTATTAGTTTTTCATATATTTTATTAATTAATATTATAATAAACAATGTTAAGTATTGTAACTTTCAGCATTCTTTATATATATTATTAATTAATATATGTATACTAGTATTTATGGATGCAATGTGAATGTAGGCTATAATATGGATCTTGTCACACAAATTTATACAATTTTCATTGTTCATAAAATCAAAGTGTGGTATATTTTTGTGATTATTGATAAAATAAGATAATTCATGCCCATGGTCATAAATTATAATTCATGGTTACTTTTGTTGAGAACTTGACTCTATCCGTATATCGGTAGAGCACCTTAAGATTCAGCCTAATAGAGTATTGTTACACCGATACTAGGTTGTGAGATATTTTTATCAGGCCATCGACGGAATTGTGATGGGGGTTCCGCCGATGAAGCATTGTTAGGCCGATGCCCAATGGTATTGAATCTTATATAATTTATAAAATATCATCAACTACGTTACTACAGTTTGACTTTGGCATATGTATTATGATTCATGAAGTGCAATATAATATAAAATATCATGGAGACTTGGACTGCAATATAAAATAAAATACTCTAAACTTGAAGTGCAATGATACACAATTTATTTGAATACAATATACAAAATCATCAACTGTAGTTTGGAATATGATTCAAGCTGACATGCAGTGCTTGAGTGCAATATAAAATAAGATATCATAAAGTGCAATGATTCACAATTTCAATGTTCGTTGAATACAATATAAAATATCATCAGACATCAACTACAGTTTAGAATTTCAAACAATGGAAACTGATTCATGAAGTGCAGAAAAAATACCTAAAACCTCCTAATTATCTCCCATTTCCCAAATGGAGTTAGGGTCCTCAAACCGATCCTCATTGGTGCAGGAGCACCTAGGCTAACCTCCATGTTTTGTCATTTTTGGCTTGTAATTGACCTTAGCCAAGTCAGGGAGTTTGTGTATTTGCTTTAGACCTTAGTTGGTCTTGATTTTGTTTGGGCTAGGTGACCTTAGTCCCTAGGACTAAGGTCACACTATTTTCCATGGTTAGTAAGTTAGATTTCTTAATGTTCGTTGTCTAGGGGAATAGAGTCTTTAAGTTGTTCAAAATGCTTAATGAGGTTGTAATGATGCCTTAAGGCTAGTTAATGAGTTGGTTCCTTGAATTCTTGAGGGAATGGTGGTCCTAAGAAATAGGCTAAAGGCATGAAGGAAGATGCCAAATGGAGAAGGCAGTTTGCATTGGTTGTTGCATGCAATCCGGTTACCCTTGGATTCCCTTGGGAATAGGAAGTGGAGGAATTCAACCAACTTTCCTAGAATCATGGAGTGGGAATCTATTATGACCCAAGGCTCGTATCTTTGAGGAGTTATTAGTTTTTGAAGTGTGTTGGTATTTTTGTAATCAAGTTTCATGAATGAGAAACAAAAGTCTGCAAATTCTGTGTTTTTGTGCTATACCGAGCAATCTTGAGTGAATGTGCCATTTGAGGGATTGAATGCATTTATTTCATGTTAGTTTTGTGTTGATAGCATAGTTTTAAGTCTTTTCCATTTGTTAATCAAGCTAGTTTAGATTAGATTTAGTGTTAGT